>VZTJ01000380.1:0-90792 GCA_013397795.1 Orthonyx spaldingii | reverse complement strand
CCCGAGCCGTGGGGGCTCCGGTGCAGGAGCGACCTCCCGCAGACCTGCATTGCATAAACCGTGCAGCGGAAAGGTGCCTCGGCGACTGGAGTCAGGCTTCCCTCGCTCTCACGTCTTTCCCCAGAGGCCACCTCGCACCTCTGTGACGGCCGTCTCTGCTGGTGTCTGCTCTTGACGCAGGCAGCGCGGCTTTTCCTCAAGTAACCTCGGCTTTTTCCGTTGTTCGGTTATCCAAATTTAAATTATTATGTCTTTTAATTTCTGCAAGACACACAAACGACGAACACTAGTACACATTTAATAGACGGTAGGTAATTAATTGGCAGTCACATACTGGGTACTGTCTCATGCAGCTGTCAGTTCAGTCTACAAGACCATCATTCTGGTTGTTGGGAGAAGGCGATAAACAAAGCCATAACTCTTCCAACTGCCAGTTTTTAAATTACGTGGTGAAGCTACTGTTGATAGGGGCTGCTGAATCTTGGAATAAATTTACTGCGAGAAAAGTGCAAAACATATGAGTGTTTTTGGAGCTTGTGTAATTCTAAGCAGTCATCCACCTTTTTCAGGAGTAACTGACTAATGCATATTATTGTAAATTGTCATAACTAGGAAGAAATGGGTAGCTGAAATAAAAGGGATGCTCTGTGTGTTGTCAAAAATAGGCTGTATAAATGCACTTGGCTGCTGTCAGAGCGACAGTATCTATGCTAGTGAAGAATGATAGTAGTTCTGTAGCGATTTGCAAGTGTGTTTTGAGGTCAGTGGGACTTTAATGTCTCTCTGCAAAATTCAAAGGTGTTCATCTTTACAAACATGGGACCTAGATGTAGCTTTTTTGTCATGGGTTTGCTTTGGTTATAATCACCAGCCTGACTGGAAACTACTGCAGTGATCCCTTGTATAATGCTTGTAAAGGGTTTAGATCATTGCGTATTGAGGTGGGATTATTGTGACAGATGTCTATAAAGTGGGCTTTTCCCCACAGTAGTGAATCCCTTCCTCCCGAAGCCTCTGGCTTACAGAATGTATTGCATATTATATGTATTTAAGTATTATTGTTTGAGACTACAGGACATTATTCTACTGTAATGGTTGCTGCATCTAGCAATATGAAAATGTGGGACTTTCTTCAGTGTTATTCTGCTGTTGTGTTTAGTAAAGGGTTGTAAACGTTTATTTACAAAACATGTCAAGTGTTTTTTAGTTGTGACAGCATTACTCTTGTTTAGAACAAGGTACAGTCACAGCATTTGGAAAGAATACTGCTAAAGCAAATCAAAGTGGTACCCAGGCTTTCTAACTTGTTTTTAATTAGCTGGATTATGACCGATTCCTCCAAGTGTTTTCTACTATTAATTTGGGCTGTGCCTGCATACCAAATATGCTAGTTTGTGTGTTGAAGTTTGCAGAGCTGCTGATCGTGTTTGTTTCAGAGGGATGATCTGAAACAGAATTGCTTTTCTGCTATTTCATAATAAGCTTCTCAACTCTGAAGTGTAATCTCACTCGGGTTATTGAACCTAGTTTAATTCACCAACGTCATTGAGTTATAGGATAGTTGGGGAAATAAGACTCCAACTAGAAAGCATTGTTGATTGTCTTCAGGTATGCCTGGTACTCTTCAGTGACCTGTTAACAGAGGAAGTACCTTCCACTGTGAGCAACTGGAGTTTCCAGTTCAGTGTACTTCAGGAGTCAAGTCTTGCACGCTCACAGGCTGCACCCCAGGGCAGTAAGGTCCCTGCCTAACCTCAGTCATGGCATTTACACCCCTCTGAGGATTTGGGATTACATGTCTGGTAGCATGAGTTTGGAATAACTTGCATCTTTCAAATCCAAGTTTTACTTACAGCACGTGTTGGTTTTAACAACTGCAGGGAACTAAACTCCAAACAAGCCACTCCCTGTCCCCCTGTGCCTTCTGACAATGGAGGGGCAATAAGAAGAGATTATGAGTTAAAATAACAATTTACTAAAATCACAATAACTGCAGCAGTATCAGTAGCGAGAAAAGTCACAAAAAGAGGGTGTCCCACCCACAAAACGGCATTTGTCACTGTGAACAAAAGAAAAAAATTCCTTCTCAAAGACAGTGCCTGGTATGGTCTCCAGAGAAAGGCACTACAACCATGACAGCTCTGGTGGATTAATGGTCTCACCTCCCCAGCCCAGTCTGTAAAGAACAAATAAGTAGGGCAAGCAAACTCCTCAGAAGCTTGCACCGTGCCGCCAGCTCAGACCGCTCCAGTGGTTCGGTTCTGCACAGCCTTCTCTGGCCCTGCCGCTGCTCTCTCGGCTCTGCTGGGGCTTGGGCTCTGAATGCCTTCCTCGGCTGAGCTGGGCTCTGTGCCGCCACTTCCCTCCTTTTCTCCAATTTTCCCTGAAACAGTTGTCCTGGACTCGGCATCGCTGTCCTTCAGCACCACATCTTAAAGTCACAGCTCCAAGGAATGGGAAAGGGACTGACGGTGGAGGAGAGGGACTGGGTCCACCTGGCTGATACCGATACTTTCTCCCTGGAGAGAGCCAGGCAAGATGTTGCACTTCCCTCCTGCTCCTTGGTTTTTCCTGCTGGGACCACACCTCCAGCCATGATGTGTGTGGTATGGAATAAACAGTATTAAAAATTCCATCCCATTTTCTCTGCAACCAGGACATAGCAGCACAGACTTTCAGCGGTGTCTGGATTTTAATTGACCTTCATTGCAGCCTTGCATGTCCAAAGATGATAAAAATTGTGTAATAAAATTATGAAAATGAGATTAAATTACCTAAAAGCAAATCAGCATAAAATTGCAACTTCCTTTAAAATATATTTAAAATTTTAGTGACATATAGAGCAAGCAGATGCTACTGCCTCTTAGATCAAGACTGTTTAGCAAATTTTTTTAGCAAATCTGCGCACAAAAACAACTACTACATGTTTTAAGAGAGATGGTGGAGAGAAATAAAATCCCACAATAAGTCAATTCTTTTGTGCTTCTGAGCTGAAACAATACAGTTGTCATCAGTGAAAAGGAGCATAAGTTAGTAGATGGGAAGACTTACAGTGTAAGATTTTATCTTGAAAGCCATTTAAATTTAGTTTGAACTCATTAAAATGTGGTATAGCACTATTGCATTGGGCATGGACAGTCTAGCAAAACCCTAGTGTTTTCAGCATTGAATAAAGTTTCTGTTGCATTGAATAGGATTCGTATCTTGGTTTGAGTAGAGCTGCACAATTAAAAGTGTGGTCTTATGTAAACAATACCTATTATATTTGAGCACTAAATACTAATCTAGTTCTTTGCTGAACACTGAATACTTCTTGGAGCTGTCTGTGAATATTTTTGGAAAGGGCATTGTAAGTATTTATTGGCAGGAGACTTAGGTTTCTTTTAAACAGTAATTGAAGTGTAAGTGTGTGGTTTTAGGATGAAGAAATGAACACACATGCAATTATGCATCATCCTTCTTCCAGTCTCCGAAGACTATGTGTGATAGGTTTCCTTGGCCAGACTTGCCATTACTTTGCATATGGCAAACCAAGCACCCTCATGTAGCTGAGAGCCACATGTGTGCTGCATCTTTGAAGGACTGAGATGACGGTAAGGGATGCCCCCAGGGGTGTCCCCTGGACAGGAGATGACAACAACACTCCAGGAGTAATGCTTCATAATGCTTCCAGCGTCTGAGTGTGCTGCCATGGCCCAAGGCAGTGAGGCAAGGGTTTTTCCACTTGTCCCTTTCAATTTTCATTTCTGTGCCAGCTGGAGCTTGAATTT
This sequence comes from Orthonyx spaldingii, assembly GCA_013397795.1. Taxonomy (NCBI): domain Eukaryota; kingdom Metazoa; phylum Chordata; class Aves; order Passeriformes; family Orthonychidae; genus Orthonyx; species Orthonyx spaldingii. The sequence goes on along the minus strand of VZTJ01000380.1, from coordinate 87,022 downwards.
ATCTGACAGTGCCTATGCCAGCACGGCCTTTCTCTTGAATGTGAGACACAGCTTTGCATGAAAAGTTTTACACCACTTGTATTTTGTCACAGTAATTTAGTAAAAACCAGGAGGGTGGAAATATCCTTGTTTCTTAAGATTTGCAGTAATAAAGACCCTACAGGTGTTTCACTGTCTTCATCAGAGAACATGGGTCTGGGCATATGTCATGTTGAATCAACAGTAAATATGAAGAAGGCTTAGGGAGAGAGTTCCTGAGTGAAGGGGTGTCCAGGCTGCAGTCTGACTGCCACAGTCAGAACTCTTGTGGACACTTCTCTCCAGTGTGTTTTCTTGCAAGATAGTGTTCTGATAACAGCAAATGTTGTGACTTCTTAAAATATGTCCAGGTTGATCCATGACACTGAAGGAGTGGATAGATTCTTAACCCCTTCCCTCAATGTTTCCAATTTTGTGAATAAATTGGAGATGTGGGAGAGCACTGGAGTTATTGCAGAGGGGAAGTGGGAGCTGGCTAGGGCTGTTGCTCAACCTCTAGATTCTTTGCCATAAGAAAGCAAGTTTCATTAATTTTGTGACACGTGGAACTATTATTCATTAATAAACAGGGATTGGAAAACAGTGGTCTAGAATATATAATACGGACTGATGAGAGATGAGATGAAGTGAAAAACTGGAGATGCATCCAGGTACAGGGTCTCTCCCGTTCTTACAAATAATAGATAGCTATTGGTCAATGAAGTTGATGTAAGAGGATGAACTGTGTGGCACGAGAGGAGGACCTGCAGAAAAAAGGTGAGTTTAGTGAGCTGGGTTGTGTGAGAGGAGGTTGCACTTTCAGGGAAAAGAGCATTGTCTTGTACTGAGATGCTGGGAAAGCGGAAATTGTAGTGAGTAGAAAAGAGTACAGGTTGAGCTGTGAGGAAGCCTGAAGAGAAGAGAGGGGAATTTGAATTTAGTGTGGAGTGGGATGCAGAGCCAATGAAAACCAGACTGGCATACCATGCATGTTTCTCTGCCTATACCAGAATAAATCTATAACTGGTTTAGAGCCCTTTGAGTCAGTGAAGTTACACAAGGGAAAATTTTGGCCTGTCATAATTGGTGTATATCACAGGTAATTGATCCAGCCAATGAAGGAAAAAGACCAAGAGACAAAAGGCTGAAATGTCAATGAAAACTTACGCAGATAATGTCACCCAACAGGATCTTAGCTGCTACTTTAGTTAATTTCACTGAGAAAGGTGAACGTGGTGAGAAAATTTGGAAACTGCTGACTGTCAAGGATTAATTATGTTTTCCTGATGTAATGCCAATACAAAACATAAAGAGTTGGAGAGAGCTAATTTGCACAGGTATTTGGAGCATGATTTGAGTACAGCATAAATCTGAAAATTAAGAGGACAATATTTTAGAAAACAGGAGAATGCTTGCTGTTAGGAATATGGCCACTGACAAACAGGGAATGAGTAGATGAGAAAATGTTTAGGCTTGGTCAGAAGATCATCAAGCTTGTTAAATTACATAGAAATAGCAACCAAGAGAAAAGGCTGTTGTTGAACATTTTTTCTTATAAGAAAGCTGTTGAAGCTGATCAAGGCTATTTGTTTCTCCAAGAGTTTAATTAGACATCTGATTTTGTCAAGGGATGTTCTGCATTGCCCTATTTTTTCATTGTATAAATCTCTAATAAAAAGTTAATCTTTCAGCAGTTTGAGATGTATTAATCTGTTTCTTGTGCTCTGTCAGCATCTGACCAGACTATCAATTTACAGTATTTTAATATAGTGTATGTATATTACTGGAATAGAAATCAAGATATAGCACAATAGTGTTGTATTTAATTGTATCTTGAATGACCTCTGCTTAATTAACTGAAGATCTGCAGAATTTTCAAAGTGAGCTACATGATATTTCAGAATTAGGTAGTTTGCATTCATCGTCATGTGAAGTATTTAGATACTTTGAAGTGAACTAATAGCAGCTGTTGACTTACTGTTTATGACCTCACTTAAACTTTATTTCCTCTTCTTCTCACCGTTTGCATTTACTGCTCATATATAAAGGTGTTCATAGTAAAATAATTATATGGCAAATAACAGATGTTTGGAGAATAGGAATTGCAACAGTCCTTGCACTGAAAGATCAAAAAAGTGCTTATTTTGTAACAAGTGACTGTGCTGTGAAGTGTTTAAGTTTCAGGGGTTCTATCTGGATTTCAAGTGACTGTGTCAAAACTCTTAACTTCAGTGTACGTCATGTGTGTGTTTTATAACCTATTGACCTGTGTTGAACTTTTAAAATTTTAAAATACAAATACCTAAACTTGGTTGTAGCATTATACTTTTTTCCCCCCCAAGAAATGCTGAAAAATGTTCCTTCCCTCTTTATGAAATGTTGAATGCAGAGAAGTAGTCATACCACTAAGACTTATTATCAGTTACTATATTGTTGCAAAGAGAATTACTTTCTAGTGTTTAAAAAAAAATATGACTAAAACAGCAGTAAAACTGCTACTATGTCATTTAGCACTCAGCTTTGTAGGAAGTTCTAACTTAACTGGTTTGTCTTGTGTTATGTGGTAATAAATTAATATACTCAGGTGTCCTTTTTTTTTTTTTTTTAGCTTCTTGGATAAATTGCTGGTCTTTGACAATATGACTGAGAACTCACTATTGATCTGAAGATTAAATTTGCCTTTTCCTCTCTAATCTTACTATCTTTCCTAGATCTTGGATATTACAAGTGTTATCTTCTAGGCAATTTTAAGAGGGTGGCTATAATGTAAGCCCTGAAGCTTTTAAGTTTAAAAAAACATTCTCTCTTCCTTGTAAAAGACAGCAGAATTCCCCCAATTTTTGTCTGTGGTAGACTTAATTTATCAAAATGACAAATTAGATCACCTTTAGTCCAGTATGGAGGAGTTTTTTTGTGTGGAGTTTGTGTTCTGCTCAGTGTATGTTCCATTCAGTGTATTTCTGTAATGGCAAAGTGATGACAAACCATAGCAAGAGCACCAAAAATGATCTCTCTGTATATATATTGAAGTCTTATGGGGTAGGTGATTGTGGTGGTTTGAAGCTGGAGAAATGAAGCCCACACAAATGCCTGGCGGGAGATTTCAAGTCAGAGTTGCAATTTAATAGGAAAATTCCAATAAAGGCAGAAAGTACAGAAACACTGCCTTAAATTGACGGAGTACAACCTGGCCCCTGTTGGTCAGGGGTGGTGGTTGCAGTCCAGTTAAGCTGGACTTAACCATTGCTGTTGAAATGATGGTTGTGGTCTTGTTGAAAGCAGTAGTCCTGTGGAAATTTGGGATCCCTCTCTGGATGCCCATTGGTGGTGGTTGTTCTCCCAATCCCAAAACCCCATATTATATATGGTCAGATTCAGGCAGGAGTGTTCAATACCTTCCCTAGGGTGGGGAATTCCACAATGAAATTATACCACCCTATGAGTCTTGGGATATTCTGGGGAGTTCTTGATGACGTAGGTTGGTACAGGTGCCCATTGGGTCTGTTGAGCCATTATGGCCCCTTGACAGAGATGACCCCCTTAGGCTGGGTGCAGTTCTCACAGATGAGTCAATATGTGAAGACAAAGAAATGCTGCCCTGCCACTTGGGGTTTAACATCTAGCTTGCAGCCTGGTGGGTCAGGCGTGCACTGAGCAGCTGTTGTACATGATCCCCGATTAACAGTTCATCAGGAATAATGTAGATGGGTGTGGAATACATAGTTTGGCTACACCAATATGGACACTCGTTCTCCAGTAACCACAACAGTGATTCATACCTTGCCAGCAAGCCAGAGGTTTCCTATTTCAGAGGCTTAGGAGCGATGATATACCATTACTGTCAAAACATCTAGTTTTGAAAGGTTCAGATTCAGTGTGAGAAGTGAGATGTGAGATCTGGGGATAAAAGTATTGCAGTACTGGGATTTTTGTCATAAAGGCACCTCATGTTTCATGTGAGTGACTTTTTTTGGTGAGGCGGAAGACTGTGTCTTATCAAATCAAGTAATTAATAAGGATGGTGAGCAGTTTTGTTCCTTTGTGCTCTGCTTGGATGTTGCTGATTTGCTTTTCTGTGTAATCATTTGACGAAAAAAAATCATAGAATCATAGAGTGGATTGTGTTGGAAGGACCTGAAGGATCATTTTAGGGGTGTATAAGCTGATGAATATAAGTACTGTTATATGGATAATTTGACACAAAAGGATTTTTTTTTATAATTAGGATAATACATTCTGTAATATATTGAATTAGCAGGATTAGAATGTATCAAGTTGTCCTAGTTTTGGCCAAGGACAGAGTTAATTTTCTCTCAGTTCCCATGAGGGGTGGCCTGGAGCTTGGAGCCTTGCAGGCACCCCTGGGTTGTTGTACTATACCATTCATATCATCGCGAGGGGCAGGAGTAAGGGATTTATGCTTCTGCCAAGACAGGGAGTGTGGCTTTGGGTGGAAGAATAAGGCACCACATGGAGGATTGCTGCTATTTTGTTCCTTTTTTCTGGGGAGCAAGCGTTGAATGCAGTGGTGGAGTGACTCCAGCTCTGACTGTGGTGCAGTCACATCGGGTTGAACTCAGTGAGCATTTTGCATGTAAATCACCTTCTCCGTATAGTGTTTTTACTAGTATTGTTGCTGTTACTGTTTGTTTTCTTATCACATTGCTGTTTCCAGTAAATTGTTATGTCAATGTCAGCCTTTTGTCTCACTCTAACTGGCTGCATAAGGCTTAATTTCCAGCTGGGTTTAAAACAATGTTTAAAGGAGGGGTTGAGAAAACAGATCTGTTCAGAGCTGGTTGGAAACAATTTTGATGTAAACATTTGTTGTATTAGGTACAAAGCCCCCTGGTTACAATGTTTCTTGGTCTGTCCATGTGCGTGTGGTACTTAACTCACAAATTCTTGTATGTGTTTCTCATGGTGGTCTTTTTCAGAATGGGGAGAGGGACCAGGATGGCTTTGTTGCTGTATTGTGATATCATACTGTAGGACATGATAACATTGAGGGCAATGAGGGTCATTTGGGATGTGTGTTCAGTGTTGCTCTTCTGCCTGGGTGTGGTGGTACCTCTTGGAATTCATTAATAATTGCACCCAGTTTGGAGGGAGGAACAGGAGAGGATAATGCAGTAGCCCATGGGCCAGTTAGGAAAGAGCGAGATGTAAAAACATGCTCTACAGTGCAGCCAGGGAGAATGGTCCTTCCTGGATCTCTGGTTAAAATTACCCACAGAGACTCAGGGGCGATCCTTGGTTTTCTGGAATCGGGGATACAAAGGATCCAGCCTGCTAACCCCAACTAAAAATGAGATACTTGCAGTTTATTGAAGAGGTTTAAGCTGTTTCGGAAGTCATTTGTACTGAGGCACGGCTCTTCTTGGCATCCTGCCAGTGCTGGGCTGGATGTTCAAAGGGAAAATTCCCTTACACAAATCATGCCGCTGATACTACATGGAGTAAGTGGATTGCTCTGACCACCCAGTGAACTTGAAGAGAAAACCACCATTGCTCAGGGATCTTGGAAATTATCATGAACTGGCCCAAAGGTGAAAATGTTGAGTTATTATCAGGAGAGAAGGAAAAGGTGACATGTGCTGAGGAGGTCCCACCATATAATCAACTACCAGAAAATGAAAAGCAGTGTGCTCTATTTAGTGACAGTTCCTGCTCTACTGTAGGAGTATATCATAAATGGAAAGCTACCTTATGGAGTCCTAATGGTGAGTCACAGAAGCTGTGGAGGGACAAGGTGCATCAAGTCAGGTTGCAGAGCTGAAAGCCATCCAGCTGGCTTCGCATATTGCTGAATGAGAGAAGTGGCCAGTGCTCTACCTCTACACTGACTTGTGGATGACAGTAAATGCACTGTGGGAGCAGCTGGACCAATGGAAAAAGACCAACTGGCAACATACTCATCTGGTAAGCTCATCTGGGCTGCTGAATTGTGGCAAGACATGGCTACCCAGGTAGAGAAGTTGGCTGTAAAAGTACGTCGTGTAGATGCACACGCACCCAGGAGTCGGGCTACTGAAGAGCATTGCAAGAATGGACCGGTGGACCAGGCTGTCAATATTAAAGTGTCTCAGGTGGATCTGGACTGGCAGCATAAGGGTGAATTATTTCTTGCATGATGGGCCTCAGGTTATCAGAGAAGAGAGGCAAAATAGAGATTGGTTTGTAATCAAGCGGTGGACTGACTTAACAATGGACAGTATGTCCCAGGTTATCCATAACTGAATTGTGCTGCAGTCAAGCAGACCAAGCAGATAAGGCCCCTGTGGTATGGGGGAGATGATGATTGAAATATAAATATGAGGAGCCCTGGCAGATTAATTACATCACACTCACACAAACCCACCAAGGCAATTGTTATATGCTTACTGTGGTGTAAAGAGCTACTGGATGGCTGGAGATGCACCCTATGTCTCATGCCACTGCCTGGAACACCATCTTGGGCCTTGACACGGCACCTTAGAAAGAACTGAGCTGGACAATGAAACTAATTTTAAAAATGTCTCACAGAGACACCTAGGCCAGACAGCACGATATTGAGCGGGTGTCATATTCCCTGTCATGCAGCACCCTGTGGAAAAGTTGAATGATACAATGGGCTGTTAAAAACCACACTGAAAGCAATGGGTGGTGGGACCTTCACACATTGTGGTCTACGTTTAGTAAAGGCCATCTGGTTAGTTAATATCCAAGGCTCTACCCCTTGACCTGGCCCTGCCCAATCAAAACCTCCACATACTGTAGAAGGGGAAAAGTCCCTGTGGTACATATAAGAAGTGTGTTAGGGAAAACAGTTTTGGTTACTTCTGCCTCCCATCCATGGGATTGTTTTTGGTCAATCACCTGGGTGCACTTGGATAATGCAGAGGGTCATGGAAAAATGATATGCACTTCAAGGAGATTTGATTCTTGATTGAAAACAGTTTGTAATGTTGAATTGTGTATGTAATATTGGTTGTTGAATGACTCTACCACTATATGTCATAAATACTATGGACAATATGTGTAGGGGAGATGCTGGAGTGGTACTTGGGAGATGTTTTTACAGTTGATACCTTGTTACCTGCTTCTGACCTTAATTTAGATAATGAATTTGGTTAACTTGTTTTTAACAGTACAAACTGAATTCTCTATAATATTTTAATGTTATCATTTAGCAAGACAAACCCAATAAGAATAAAGAACTTTGATTTTTTGATGAATACTTACAATTTATTCTGGTAAATCCTACCAGTCTCTGCTAAGCTTTGACTCAGAAATTTCTGAACTAGGAAGAGGTTGTGTTCAAACTGAGTCACTTTTTTTTGATGTGCTAATGCAACACAAAGGGTTATTTTTGTCTTTGAAAGTTTTAAGTAGACAAGATTTAGTAAGGAAAAGCAATAAACTACAGAGGAAATCCTGGCAGTAAGCGAGACCAAGATTTCTGACAAAAGAAGGTGCAGAGACAGGAGAGCAGGGAAGGAAGTGGTACTGATAGAAATTTTATAATGTTGAGACACAGGCCTATGTGTGCAGCTTTAGAAGAGCTCCTGCTGGTTGTCCAGAAGGAGTTGACGGACATAGCTGAAAAAAAGGAAAAATTCCAAAAGCAAAACCAATTGAAATAAGTTTATAGCTTCACTTTGACCTACACTAGGCTTCAGCAAGATGCAGAAATCCACAGTATTTATTTTGCCAATGAATGAGACAGCCAGTCTGGCATCACAGGATTTTTTTGCAGTGTAGGATAAGTACGTAAAGACATGAGATTCACTTCCCATCTACCACAGTCTATTCAAAATCTAGGTTCAAGAAATAAATGAAGGAATTTATAGAAAAATAAGAGAATGCTTACTTTTAATTGATGGGAAGACAGGAAGAGTCTGTTTTAATAGCAAATAGTATAATTTATCATTTAATTCTGGAAAATTGTTGAAATGGAAAATTCTGTAATACCTTTCAGTAGTATGCATTATTAAATCCTGGAAGAAATTTCTGGAAGAAATAGAAAAAAGGAGGATTCCTGTACTTGAAGGTAAATGCCTAAAAATAAGTATGTGGTATTAAAAATGAATTGATTAGAACACATTTAAACCAAGAAATCTGATATGATAGACTCAGGAAAAAAGTATGTATCCTAAACTTCAGTGAATTGGTTTTAAAAAAGTAGCTTTTTCAGAAATGTGTATCCTCAGAATTTGTATGACTAAAATCTGATATTGTCAAAACATAAGATAAGTTAGAAGAGATGAGAAGAGACGAGAGATGTTTTGCACATTTTTGTACAGATAAATGCAGTCAAAGGATTCCAAACGTGACAATGCTTTTGTTGTTTAAAAACCAGTTCAGAATTTTGATATGCAAATAATGGTTTCATGTTAGTAGCTGATTACTACTTGCCATTGACCCTTTATTGGAAGTGTGAACTCAAAACACTTTTCATGTATTTTCTTTTTTGTTTGTTTTTAAGGTCAATCTATAGAAAAGCAAAAGAAAGGAAAACCCCCAAGCTTTAAAGGGATTTTTTTTTATTGATTCTTACATTGATATTTTAAAAAGAAACCTTCAGAAGAACCAAAGAGCAAAATCAAAGATTCAAATGATCTTTTGGTAGTTAGACTTTCAGGACACATTTGGGACCCTGAAGACTGGGACATTTTTATGAGTAATATAAACAAATATTTGTCATATTTGAAGTTCCTCTTTAATTTTTAGATTGCTTTTATCTGCCTGAATTCCTGTTTCTATATGCTTAGATCTTGCTGAGCTTGAAGGTCACAGCTGATGTTGAGAAGCCAGACCAAAGGAGGAAGTCAGATTGCTGCACAGAATGTGAATGGCAGAGCTTGTGCCTGCTTTTCTTTCAAGACAGGTATCACTCAGACAGTGCTGGGAGTATATTTGTAACTTTTAATTCCACACCTCAAACTAATCTTAGGTTTTTTTGCCTACAACATAAGTGAAAGTATTTACCTTGGCTGTAGAACTGAATGAGAAAAGAAGTGATGTGTGAAGAAAGAAGCTGTTATGAACATGCACAAATACATGTGCTTCCAGAGGTATTCTTGGGGCTTTAAGGAAATGTAGGAAGACAAAGCCTTGCAAAAAAGAGTCAGTGGTTTTAATGGATTAGTTGAAGTAATTGCATGGTCTGCTTCTGATGAGAGCCTGTGTGAACTTTTCTGTCAGAATACTCCTTGTCATCATAAGTAACTTAATAATTTAATAATTGGTTCTCTGTTCGGTGTTTAGGGTTTTTTTTATTTAAAAAGTACTTTCCCCTGCACTTTTCCTGCGTTGAGGTAGACCTATTTGGTTTGTGTAGATTCCAATAGCATTAAAGCTCTGCTTTTAATAGGTAATGGGTTTCTGTGAGAGGGATGCTAATCCATGTGCTGGGAAATCTCCTGGGAAACTCCCTGAAATCATTTCACCAAGTTGTATCTTTCTGCTTCAGTTTCTATGGTAATACTATACTTTTCTCATCAATGTCATGGTGGTAAAGGCAATTTAATTATTAAACATCAACTTCTCTATCAAGTATTGTAGCTTCAACAGTAACGATATTGGCTTGGGTTAACTAGCACAAGTACTGCTGCAGGTTCTCTTGGCAGTTTATCCAGTTGGAGCTAAATTTAGCTCCACAGTTGAGCTACATAGCTAGCTTGAAGTGAATCTCAGCCAGCTGCAGCCAGCAAGGTACATGATACCTAAAACTGATACCATTTTGGCCAAGATTAGGAGGCATGATTCTGCTTTTGGAAAACTGTACAGCTTATGGTTTAAATGATAATAAATGCTGCACTTTGCAGTGTTGTGTCATCCAAAATGAAGTGCTGTACAAATTTGCTTCATTAGGTGGAACAGAATCTCAAAAATAACCATCTTTCCTTAAAGGAGCCAAGTCTTCCATGGTGGAAGTTTTAATTCATGGCTTTGACCTCAGCCTAATATTATGTACATATTTAAAGCATTACATCATTTTAATAATAATAAATAATAAGTTTCCTCATGCATCATGAGTGAGTACTCTTTTACCATTTGAAATTACAAGCTGGGTAACCTAATTACCTATTTACTAACTAAGCTAACCTAGTTCAGATTTATTCCATTGAGAGATTTTTGGCTCTTCGACATGTAGATATTTTTGAAATAATTAAACAAGTGTGCATGTACATTCTTATCACAGAATCATCTAGGTTGGAGAAGACCTTAGAGATCATCAAGTACAACCTATGACCCAACACTGCCTTGTCAATCAGACCATGGCACTGAGTATCATGTCCAGTCTTTTCTTAAACACCTCCAGGGACAGTGACTCCACCACCCCCTGGGCAGCCCATTCCAGTGCCCCATCTTTCTGTGAAGAACTTCCTAATGACAAACCTAAACCTTCCCTGGCACACCTTATGACTGTGTCCTCTTGCCCTGAGACTGTGTCCTCTTATCCTATGAGACATGTTTACATGCAGGAGTATGCGTAAGGTGTTTGTTATTTGTGTACATCACTACTACAGCACAAGGAACTTGAGATTTTACTGCACTTCAGTAACATGGCGTTAGGAAGTCTCTGTCTCTTCTCAGTGGCAGTTTCATGGTTTTATCTGTTATTTTCTGTGCTATTGTCAAACTCTGAATCTGAATATCTTTTGTGCGATCGTGAAGGGAAAAGGTTTATCACAGAAGAATAAGAATGTATGCCCCATGTAATGCCAGGAGAGCAGTGACACATACCACCAGGTTTCTCTGTCTTACAGAAAGGCGTTTGCTGATGCTATTGTGTAATTTAGGTGTCAGTGTTTCATGCATGTACTGTGTTTATTTAGCCCTGGTCCTATAAGGCGATTAGCTTAAAGAACCAGGACATTCTGGTAAATCCTTATTCTATTTGGGATGAGTGTTTTGTTCACCAGTAACATTTTAATGTGTCTCAGGTGTAGCAGAGGAGATGTCAGCAGCATATTGTCCTGAAATGTAAGTTAGTATATTAAAAATATAGTTGGGTTGCATTTAGTGGTAAAATAATGCCTCATCATGCAAATGGAAAAACTGATTGACTTGTTGCCTTTCTGGATGAGGGACAAGTGACATAACTTTAAGATTGCCTAGATTCAGAGGCTCTATGGACAGTGATGCTCCTAATGCTGTGGGTAAGGAAGTAGATATGGAAGTTGGACATGGAAGTAGAAGGTTGCTTTTTGTGTGTGTCCCTGAGCAGATGGTCCTGTGGATGAAGGCAGAGGACTCTTGCAGTAGCTTTCTTAAATTAAACAAGGAGCAGGGAGAAGAGTTTGCCTTTTTGTGTCTCAGAAACTGGATCTCATGAGGAGAAACTATGTTAAGTAGGCAGGTGTAAAACCCGATCTTCATATATATCTAGAAAAAATGAAGAGTCTTTCAGTGGTTCTAATATAATAAGAAAACTCTGAAGTAGATGCCATGTATTTTACCAATTAGCAAGTATCTCTCTTCTGTAGGTAAAAGCCAGCAGTTGTCCTGATGACGAGTTTTTCAGCCATTGCTTTACTGTTTTGTCTCATAGCATGTTCGAGGGAGATGGAGATCTGTTGGAGCAGTGAGACATGTAAATAAACTCTTATTGTTTCAGTTGTATTTAATTGTATCATTGTGTAATTGTTCTGAAGGAAACACCAATATGTTATATAAATTACACCTGTTCATACTAATTATCTCTTTCGTTAAACTTACTAGAAGTCTATAAATGAGTGGTTATAAGTAGCTCTTTTATATTGCCTGTCACTTGAGATTAATATCAGTAAAATTAAGTACTAGTTATTTGTCAAAGGAGAAAAATTGTGGATTTCTAGAAAATATTTCCAACATGCTTTTCAGGTAACCCTACAGCATAACCCAGCAGACTGTTGCCTATTGACTGAAGAGGAACACAATACTAAGAGTAGCCACTAAACCAAGCTGTTAATCCTTCCAAAGTGTATGCTGCTAGCACTGGAATTGTATTGTTATTTCCATCCTTTCTAATGAATGAATTCTTTTATTATTTTGGTTTTGGTTTTTATATATTATTTTTATGATGATTTCAGTGGTTTTTTACAAGTGAATGACAGTGCTTTTACTGGTAATGTGTATAGTTTCAGAAATGTCATCATGTACCTTAATGTGCATCAGTAGTGAATATTATAAATATCTGTGTCTTTGAGTGCTAACTGATGTTTCAGATAACTGGAATTGTTCCTTAAGTGCCCACTAAAATCCTAAATGACTGCAGGGCTGTGTGTGCCTTTAAGCCAGTGCTAGCTAGCCAGATGCCATGCTTGGTTGCTCCTATGATGAGAAGCCGTTTGATCCCCTGTGAAAATTGAAAGCAAAATTACAGTCATGGGGTCTCAAGTACTGCTGCTGTAGTTGCTGATTTTTTCTACTGTGTTCCTTATTTATTTTTAAAAATCAAAATGATTATAACAATATCTGAAAGAGATATAAGAATATAATTAGAATATCTGAAATAGAGAGAAACCAGTCTGCAAAGAGATTCTTGAAGAATTAAGTCTGATTAGAATACTAGATAAATAAATGAAATGTTCATGAAAATTAAGAAAATGATCTCATGACACAGTCAAAAGTACCTGAAGGATGAATGTATGAAAATAACTTAATCTTGAATATTTAGTTATGGATTATTTATTTATTTATTTATTTTATACTTATTAATCTTTTTTTTTTTACATGGATTCTAACAGAACAAGCAGATTGCTTTTTTTCGATTGAATGTTTTGCTGGTAGGCACTATTAAGCAACTATTTGAAGCACCAGCTGGCATTTTAGGTCCGTAAAGATCTGTGCTTCACCTTACATTTATATAGGAAATTCATCATAACTAGAATTACTAGATAGTGAATGGGAACTAGTCTAAACATTTTCTGCCTGTTTCATTGCTGCAGTTTCTCTGAAGGTTTTGGTCAACTCTTTTTGTTTTTGCACTCTTTTTCTGGTTGGACTATATTCAGTGTTTAATTGCAATATCAGTGGTCTCATGTGAATGGTCCTGTACCTGGATATGTATTTTCTGAGCAAGATTTGTACTGGTAGCATCCAGTCACAGCTTCATGTTGTTAGATGAAAGGACTTTCAGTCTCACATTCTCTCTCATTTTCTTTCGTGCCTGGTTATTTTCTTTGCGCCATGGAGTGCCATGCTGCCCTATTCCCTAATACCGGTTTTCCAACATGCCATCCTTCATGTACACTGCAATTATCAGGGCTTTTATCCTTGTCTTTTGAAGATGGTACGACGGAAGCCAAAGTATAGTGGGGTTAATACCAGAAACTTTTGGGTTTTGATGGCTGCAGATTTTCGCAGGATGTTCTGAAAGTGTGTGTTCATTTTGGTTTGACCTCATCTTTTCCCATGGGAGACTAACATTAGTCAGTATTTCAGTCTTAATAATAGTGTTTCTAGCTTCATTTTTTTCCTTCTTCTTCAGGCTGTTTTTAAGGGAGGAGATGTTTTATTATTAATATTATTTTAAAAATATTTTTTGATATGTGAGTATAGGAAATGCAAATCTGTGCTTGTGATAACTACTCATTCTCATTACCTGTAGAGCAGACACTACTTCCTGTTTGCCAGTTGTAGGTCACTGACCCAGTTTTGCTCACCTTTACCTCTGTAGAGGGAGATGTAAACTGTCACAGTCATGGTGAGGTTTTGATAAGACATTTGTTACAGTCACTGATGTATTACGGAAAAAAAAATCTGTGAGAGGGAAATTGTCTCTGAAGAATTGCAATAGATTTGTCTGAATGTGCTCAACATGTTATGTTGGAGCTCATAAATGGATACTGATGGCCTGTAACATTTTCTGCTGTGACTGTAAGAATATATTCTCATTAGAGAACACAACCAATACAAGGTTTGTAAGATAATATGGTTTATTCCAATATTATTTTTGTCCAGGAGCAAGTGACTGCGGAAACAATTAAACACATCAATTGTTAAAGAAAACTTTCTATGAGGAATAATGCTGACAAAGCCAAAATGTTGACTCACAGTTCTCTTGATGTATATTATTCAAATAAGAATAAAAGAAACTTAATGGCTTCATATAATAATTGATAGGTTTAAGTACAACATATGACTGCAGACTGAACAGAAGTCCGTAACTGGTGCTCTTGTTGGCATATATCTGGTAATATTGTTGAAGCATATCAGAAAAGGATTCATTAACGCTAGCTATTGAAAATGCCTCTGAAATGTGTGATTTTAAAATGCAAGGTGTAGTCCTCTCCCTGGACATCAGAGTATCATATCTTGCAATGCTCTCTGCTGTGCTTGAGTGTGCAGCTGGCACACTGAAGCTGCCCTGAACCAGCCCGGTGAACCTGTGTGAGCAGGAGGCCCACAGTGCCGGGAGAGAGGAGGCAGGGCACAGAAGGTGCACAGGAGAGCTCTGTTGCCTTGCTCTGGATGTTAGTGAGCTTGTGTTGAGGACGCGGGGGGAGATTTGGGGCATAAACTTGGCCTTCTGCTTTCGTGCTGGTGGCAGCATTACTGGGAGCTGATCTAATACTGCACAATTATAACTATAATTTTTTTTGCTGCTAATTATCATTCAAACTCAGGTTAAGATAGTCACGCACAAAAAATAGTAATTTTTTAGCATCACTGAACAGAAATATTTCTACTGCAGTTCTTTAGAGCATTCCATCCAATGCTTTCCAATACTTTATAATCTAGAGATAAATAGATTTGCTGTTAATAAAATGGGCAGATGACACATTGCAGAAAGGCTAGATAGCAACTTGAAAAAATTTATAAACTAAACACATTTAAATAAAGGGCAGTTTTTAAATACAGGCAAAATTGGTTGTATGCCAAGCAATGAGAAATGCAAATCTCATCTCTGTAAGAGTAGAATAGAATTTTGGAAATGAGAAATTATAAAAGGAATCTAGATGTCATAGTTAGCAAGCAATTCTGCAAGAGAACCTAATATAACGTTGCAGCAAAATGATCTACAGTGACCTCCAAATTTATAAAACTGAATATCCTGGCTGCAAGGAGAGTTGATTTCACTAGTGAGTAAGGAGTGGCTGAGAATGACAAAATTGCACACTCTGTTTGCATTTTTAGGAAAATGTTGAAAAATAAAGTCTTGGCTTGTCATGCAGTTTGCAGGTGAATAGAATGGCGATTAGAGAAAACCTGAGATTGGTATGTTCAATTTACCTAAACAAAGGTGGAGAATGATTATAATCTAGACAAACACATAGGTGTGATCATCAGAGCACATAGGGTCTCTTAGTACGTTTTTCCCTGCAGGCTTTCTAGTGGTGAGAGCAGGGGGAAGGAAGTATCTTGCTTGCTTCTGCAACATTATACAATTTCTAGGCACGTCAATCAAGTGCCTGATTTGGTTCTTGTTATAGAGAATGGTGCATCTGACTTATTTTTATTAGGTTGATTAGCTTTGAAAGCAACCTGTCGAGGTGCACAGCAGCCTAGCTATCTCTTTGCGTCTCAAAAAGGATCTGTTTTGTTCAAGCAATGTGATGAACAGTGGCAGGCCAGGCCAGTGCTCTCCAGTATGCTGGAGAGCAGCCAACATATGTGATTTTTTTAGTCTTGTGAAGTCTCAAGATCTGAAATTGCTGGATCAGTGGAAACTTGCACAGATTCAATTTTACTAGGGGCTGGTGCATGACAGGGAATATGATATACCTGCTCAAGACTGTGCTCTCTGGCCCAGGTGTCTATCAGGTTATTTTTGAAATGACTCTTGTAGTCCAAGTCAGTCCTTTCTGGGGTGCCGTGTCACTACAGGACTTGCTTTGCAAGGCCCAAGGTGGTGTTCCAGGCCTGCTTGATTGCAGCGAATGATTCACAGTTATGCATCACCTGGGAAATAGTGTGCATGTTTAAGTCCACCCCTCAGTCATGAGCCCATCTGTATGTTGCATCTCACAACAGATGATCTGAGGCATTAAGGGCCTATCAAACCAAAAATAAGTCATCCTTATGTTGCCAATGTGGCAGGAACCATCACACATCAAAGCATATTGCTTTTCTTTTTCTGGTAGCTGATTAAGTGGTGGACCCTTCCCAGCATGTGTCATCTTTTCCTTCTCCTTCTCTGGTAGTCTGATAGTCTGAAATTTTTGCCTTTGGGCCAGTTCATGATGACTTCCAGGAACCCTGGGTGACTGGGGTTTCCTGTTTGAGGTTGCTGTCTGATCAGTGTGATCCACTTACTCCATGTAGCATCAGTGGCAAGATGTGTGTAAGGGACTGTCCCTTTGAAGATCCAGCCCAGCCCTGGCAGCTGGGGTGCCCGGAGGAGCTGTGCTTTGGTGCCAGTCACTTCAGAAGTGGCTTGAACCCCTTCAATAAACGGCAAGGATCTCATTTTTGTCGGAGTGTAGCAGGCTTCAGATCCTTTTTGTCCCTGACTCCAGATAGTAATCCATGTACTGTCCTCTTCCAAATTCCCTTGTCAATGCCCACATCCTGGGACAGGAATCCCAGTTGCTTGGCTTCACTACCATTTAGTTTCGTATCATGGGCTGTGCTATGCAAGCATTGGAGCAGCCAGGTCACCAGGGGCTCACCCAGTGAAATGTTGCAGCTGACTTGGGGCTAGGAATCAGGTGATTATCTTTGCCCTGCCTCCTGTTGTGAGGGCTCTACTTCTTCATCCCTCAATAAGTGCACTAATTTTGTCTTGTATTTCTTCTGCTGTATAGGGGTAACTGCTACTGGCATGGATTGTTCCTGTGGTTCACCTGCAGTTTGAGTGGCCCCAGTGCATCTTTCTCTGCTTTCCTCCTCTTCCCCCTAAGGGTGCTGTCTAGTATCAAGCAGTGTCCAATAAATAGTAGCCAGGGTCCAGGCACATTTTAGAACTTCCCTCCTCTCTGGAAATGCCACAGCGTTTTTCTTTTAAATATTCTGCCACTTTAACAGTGTCCTGTAGTTATTTAGGGGTTAACATCCAAACCATTGGAGGAGAATAGTGCATTAAAATCTGGCTCATTTTTTCTCCCATGTTCCATACCACTCATAACTATCCACCTTTGGGCCAGATCTCTGAATTATCTTCCTAGAAATCTTTTTTGTGACTCTAAACATGATGTAGACAGCTCTGAGGAGACCTGGTAGACTTAGGAACAAGAACATACTTTCTTTAACATACAATGTCACTTCAAAATTCTCAAAAGCTTCTGTAACAGGCCTGAAAGAGGAAATTGGAGTGAAAGACTGAGGAAAATTATCCTACCCCGTTTCCTCCTCAGTGAATTGGTAAGATGGACTCCCAAAGGTAGCACCTGAGGTCAGCACAAGACAGCAGCGCTGAACACACATCCCAAATAACCCTCATTGCCCTTGATGTTGTCATGTCATATACTGATATCCCACAGTATAGCAACAAAGCCATCCTGATCTCTCTCCCATTCTGAAAAATACCAACACGAGGAGCAATACTGCACATATGGGATTATGTACAGGTTGGTGTATCACAACCCCATGAACAGACCAAGCAACAATGTCACCAGCAGCTCCATACCTAATATAACAAATGCCTAGATTAAATTAATTGCCAGTCTGCTCTGGGCAGATCTGCTGTTGTCTGAACCATTTGTGCACCACATCGTGCACCACATTATGCAGCACATAAAGCTGTCGTGATTTAGGAATGGCACTCCCTGATTTAGTGTTCCCACTGAGACTCTCCAAACCATGTTCCACTTGCTCAGTCCTCCTCCCCCTACTCACATTAAGTCTACTTCTAGACAGGCTTTAGGAATGAATTAGAGCGAGAGAAATCTATGAGCCTCTTTAGAGCACAGCCCTGCTACTGTGTGAGCTGCAGGATGGAAATGACTCTGCAGCTGTTGTTCCTGTGTATGGTATGCTCCAATCCCATCACTGCCCACAGCCCTGATGTGTCTCAATCTGGTGGCAGTCACCTGAACTGCAGAGTGATTCTGCATCCTTTTTGGTTTATTGTGTTCTTAGCTTAAAATAATCTATATATTTGAGCAGAGCTGGTATGTATGTCGGTGGAATCACAGCTGTTTGAGTCCAGTACTGGAGACAGTTTGGGTAACACTGCTGGTCTCTATGCAGTATTTCATACTTGAAAAGAAGGAAGCATATTTTAGTTTAAATATAAGTTTTAGTCACTTCACTGACAATGAACTTCCAAAATAGCTAATCTGTAGAGGCTGTGTTTTAATCAGGGTAATGTTGCTTCTAGTACAATGTGAAACGTGCATAAGATTTTTACTTTCACCTGACTGTTCTTTCCAGAATATTAGCACTAGTTTTGTTAAGAGGCTTTACTAATCCCCTAGGAATTAAGGTATCTTGTAATTTAGCTAGAGTCTATAAATATATCAGAAGTTCTTATTTTCAAACCTTTTTTCCTTTCATTAAGTGTAAGCCCCATTGTTCAAAGGAAAATCAAGATGAATGAATGTTGCTGTTTCTGAATTTTTGTGTATTAACTTAGGGGAAATATTTGGAGAATATTTGAAGGTGAATTAACTGGAAGTTCTTCTGAGGGCATACAAAATCTTGTCTTGTAAGGTGATTTTAATTCTGTGTGGACTGGCGTTTAACAGCAGCACTTGAAAGAAATATTTTGCTTTTACTAAATTGTGACTAACACCATAAAGTGCTTTCAGTGTAACGCATCGCTGGTGTTCAGTTGTTCCCAAACTACCAATGTCTCTGCATTCTTGCTGGCAGAAGCAGTGATTGCAGGTTGTGTGCACTTAGCCGCAGATGTAGTGTGTAAATGAGGAGCAAACTTTTTCTGATGGGCTGATGAAACAGTTTGGCCTGAAGTTGGTTAAAGAGCTTTTATAAGAAAGCTAACAGGTTGTGACTAAAAATTCAAAATCACTTCCAAAGTTGAGTTCATATTAAGGGAGGTGAAGCACTGGGTTAACAGATAAATTTTAAGTTCAGCCAAGAATCTCCTCTGAGATTGAAAATTGCAGTACGCTTTCATGCACTGCTTGGTTCTTGCATTGCAATTGGCCTAAAGACAATAATTACTGAATGAAAGTCTTATTCTAGGTCTAATTCATACTGAGAATTAATAAGGAGATGGGATTGTTCAGATAAATGAAAATTTGTTCAGAACATGTAAGTATAGCAGTCAGTGTTTTTCAGGAGGGTGGGAGGCTTCTTATGTCTTTGGTGATTTAAAGTACCTTGTAACAAGTAATTTAACATTTTTCTCTCTGAAATATAGTAAATTCTGTACTACCAAGTTTTATTATTCATCTCACCTTCAACTGAGATGGTTATTCAGAAAGTTCAGCTGGTGTAAAAAAAAAAAAGAAAAAAGGCAAGTAACCAGACTGCTAAGTGAGTAAATAAAATTTATATTACCTGATGTTTTCTTCAGCCTGCTTAAGACTTTTGTGGACATACCTGTTTTTTAAAAATTACCAGTTACTATAGATATTCGTGGTAGCAGTGTGTGTATGTTATCAGGAGATTGTCATAGAACTGAGGAATTTCCTAAGCAGAAATGGGACCTATCTTAACATAAACATATGAACAGAGGTGGGAAACCCATACTTTTCTACCTAAGATGAAACTTGAGTACAAAGTACAGAGAAAACCCAAGGGCCATTCAGGAAAGGAAATTTCACTTTGTGAAAAAGGCCTGGCAGAAAAAGGCCTGCTTTAATTATTTTTCTTGCTGTTAATATTTTGAACTATTTTGGTCTGGAAGCATTGAGCATTTTCTGTGATTGAATCCTTTTTCTCCAAAACAAAGTTTGCTTCCACAGAACATCAGCAGCTGCCTTGGGGTCTACAGCAGCTGAGGAAACTGAGCACTGAGCATCACATCACTGTCTCATCAGCTTCTTTGTGTGTCTGGTTTGTGCTGCCTGAAAGTTGGAGCAGAGTCCTTTCCAGGCATGTTTATGTTCTACTCATTCAATTGTTTCTGTGAGAAATGATGATCTACAAACAATTTCCACCCCGCCACCCCAGACTTTGGCAATCCTTGGTACCGTGGCCAAGAGCTACAAGCAAGGTTTTAATGTCTTTAGGTTGTTTTGTATATCCATCTGCACTGTTGGTTAATTTCTTTGTCTTTGTTTTGTTTTTCTGGGTTTTTTAAAAAGGTTTTCATTTTTGTTGCATAGCTGCATGATGTCTTTTTTCAGACTTGGCTCAAGTTTGAGAGAGAATAGGAGAGGAACATTACATGTATTGTTTTTTACCAGGAAGATGTAAGGAGAGCAAGGCTTTTTACTGTTTCTACCCACTTTTCCTAGAAGCTTAGGAAGAGAATCTTTTGGAAGTGTTTCACTAGAAAGTAATTATAGTCCTTGGTTAATCATAATTTTTATGTTAAGTAAGTAGAAGAAAAATATTAACATTGTAGGGGAGTAGTTGGCTCATTTTGAGGTCATTATGTGCTAGTAGTAAATCATTACTCACCTCTAGGAAAAGGAGGGGCCATCCTAAACCTCCCTTTAAAACAAAGAGAAATATCAAGCCTCTTCTGTCCCTGTTCATGTTTAAGCAGATTCTGCAACATCTGTGTGGTGAGGAAAGACTGTATGTGACTTTGAGATTTTTTTTTTTCCCCCTAGTGATACCTATTTTGTGAGTGTTATTCCACTGGGTGAACCGTCTTTCTCTGCAGTCCATACAGAGAGACACTAATTTCATGTGCACAGAAAAGCATTCATCCCCAGAGAGACATTCACAGCCTTTTCGTCCTGATCAGCCTTTGTCATATAGTTAAAACTTTTAAAAAATTGCTTCAAGTTTCAGACCTGTTTACTCAGGAAGAAAAAGTTTGACTAGTGTATTTAGAAAATGGGAAATGAAAGCTCTGTACAGCAATAACTGTGTTGTTGAGCAACAAGTTTTGAAGGCAGTCCTTCTTTACCAATTTCCATGCTATATAACCCTCTGCTTCTTTTTTCCCTATAGGAGTGAAGTGATTATTTTAAAAGTCGTTAGGGTGCTTGAATAATTGGAGTTTGCTTATTACAGTTCTTACATATGTTCAAAACCCCAAGATATGGAAGGTGTTCAATGTAACTAGATTATCTGAGCACCCTGCACAGATTTTCTTCAGGAAGTGCTATTGCCTGTTGTATACTATTTAATATTATTTGGGTTTTTAAATTTATTAATTATTTTCTGGAAGAGTATTCTCTTCAGACATTCTTCTGTTGATTGACAGTCACCTTTCTGTCTTGTAACCCATTGAGAGGCTTGCTATTGAGGAGAGGGACATGACTTAAGACTCCTGATTCTTTCTGGACATATAGATCAAATAACATGATTTATATCAGGAATATCCTCATTTGTAGAAAGGAAAGTAATAGAGTACTGTGCTTGTAAGATGAATTTTGACAGCACAGCCTTTATAGCATTTTCTAAGAGCTGTCAAATGTTACTGTTTAATAATAAGACTCTGCAGGATCACTGGTGTTTTTGTTGTTTCAAAAAAACTCAGCACTGCTGTCTGAGTTATTTTGTGCAGTAATTGGAATGTAATACTCTAAGCATCAAGTATTATTTGTAAAGATGAAAATGAAATATTTATGGGCACATACTAGAGTATCAATTTTAATAAGTCAATCAGTTTTTATTTTCTGGCTACATTTTTCTATGCTTCTAATGCTTAGATATATTTATCAGAAGTATTTTGATAGTTGGTAATCGTGCATGAAGATGACAGTATGGTAAAGTACAGCATGTTATGCAACTCTGACGCTGATTTTTATAGTATTTAAAAGGCTAAAGCATAGTAATAATTTCAGTCAAGCATTCAAAAATGAGTTACACTATCTTTAGTTACAAGGTCTTGTGTTTATATTTTTTGTTTCTTGTGGTATCGTGCTATACTTCCTAAAGACACACTAAGTAGTTTGAAATGAGCCGGGGGTATAGTATGATTGATGTTTTTTTATAAATACTTTCCTTTATCTGTTTTAAAAATGGTAGTAGGGAAGCAAATGAGAAAAGGAGGTCAGGAAGAGAGAGATGGACAAGGTTAAAGTAGTGAAATGCTGATGTGGAGAATATATTACTTTCTTACCTTGTTGCAGATTTCCTAGAAGATGCTAAAATTGGAGTGCTTGGACTATGATTTGCACTGGTGCCACAGGATTCATTGTTCCAGAAAATTCTACCCATAAAACATAGATATCTTGATTCCTCACAAGCATTTTATTTTGGCCATTCCTTGCTTTGAGAGATTTATATAACATCGAAGTCTTCATAAGTATCTGAAATTTTTGACAGGAATATCTAGCAGTACACATTTACCTGCTACTCATCTTTTCTAGCTTAATGTCTTCAGCTAACTATTCCTGATGGATTTGTTTTTTAAAGTTAGTATTATACAACGAGTGATGTAATTTTTTCTACTCTTGGCTGTGGTAAACTACTAAATTTTATTGGATATAGAGATAATTTTATGTCATTCTCTTATTAGATTGGCGCCCAATGGCATGAATTAAAGTAGTTCTTAGTACCAATTTAAAGACTTATTTCTTTGAAATAGGAGACCTTGCAAATTGAGGAACGTGTATGCATTTCAGTTGTGCTGCATTTGAAGGAAAAGCACAAAGTTACTACAAAATATTTTGCCATAAGAGCATTGTAAGTACATTAAGAGGTGCAGAAAACTCATAAAGGCATCTGTAGAAATCTGTTTGGTTTAGATAATAATTTTCTAGTACCATTATATAGATCCATAATAGTTGGCTATGGCATGATCCCAATGGATTTTGGTTGTGCTGTCTACTTTATTAAAAGGACACATAGTCTCCAAAGTTGGTTGACTACTGAATGCTGTCCAGCTCAACCCTTGATTTCTGTTTTCTCTAGAAAAATTTCTGAATTATTGTAACTGATGAAGTCTTTCCTGCATTATTCTCCTGTTTGTAACATTGAGCTTCCAGGTTCCTTAGAAAAATACCCTGGGTTTTTTTTTCAATATTTCTGAGTTCTGCATTCCCCTGCATAATTTAGACTGTTAATATTAAATTATGGTTGAAATTAATAATTTAACCATTATGTGAATTGTAGGTATCATGGTCATAAGTGATAATCTCACAGCTTACTTCTTGTAGCATAAGTATATTTAGTTGTTACACTCATCTTCTAGTCAAACCTGTAGCAATTTTGACAGTGCTTCTCTTCCCCAATTAATGGGATTTTTTTTATTTTCCAAAATGTTTCAGTTGTCCCCAAAACTGCTACAAAGGACTACTGTGCTGTTGTTTCCCAAGTCGTTTTTTTGTTTGTTGCTTTTCTTGTGTGTTAAAGTTCAGTGCTGCATCTTCTAATGCTAGAAAGAGTGCTTCTTTAAGTAAAATTCATTTCTCTGGGGAGAGGTGGAGGGATGGCACTGTCTGTAATAGAAGGGGTAGAATGTATGGAGTTCACAGTTGGCAATGGCACAGTTGAGAGCCTCTGGAATCAAGGGGCAAACAAATACTGCGGATGTCATCATGACAGTCTACTATAGACCTCCTGGCCAGGACAATGGCACTGATGCATCATTCTTTGAGGAACTAAGGGACACTTCCAAGTCAACTGCCCTTGTCCATATGGGGGACTTCAATTTGCCAGAAATCAACAGAGAGTATCACAAAACTGGTGCAACTCAGGCCAGAAGGTTTCTGAAAAACTTGTAATGCAACTTTATGGAACAGATCCTTAGGGAGCTGACTCGGAAAGTTACTCTCTTTGATCTACTGCTTGTCAACAGAGTGGATGTCATGAGTGAAATGGAGATTGGCAGCTGTCTTGGCCACAGGGACCACAAAGTGATTGAGTTAAAATCTCTGTTGACAGGAGGAAAAGTGCCAGCAAAACCTGAACTCTGGACATGAGGCCAGCAGATTTCAGGCTGTTCAGGGAATTAGTAAGATCCCTATGGAAAATGTTTTTGCAGGCGCTGGAGTTCATCAGTGCTGGTCACCTTTTAAACATCACCTCCAAAGGGTACAGGAGCAGCAATTCCGAAATGCTGGAAGTCAAATAGGAGGGACAGAAGGACAGATTGGCTGAACAGGAGTCTTCTCTTGGAAATAAGGCAATAAAGGAAGGTATTTGCCCAGTAGAAGCAAGGTCAGGTGACATGGGAAGAATACAGAGGTGCTGCTGCCACTGTGGGGAGAAAATTTGTGTGGTCAAAGCTCAACTGGAGCTAAATCTGGCCAGAACTGTGGGGAACAATAAAAAGTTTTTTTCAAGTATATCATCAATAGGCAGTGTTAAAATAGCATTGATCTGTTACAGGTTGAGAATGGTCACCTCAAGTACAGGGACATGGGCAAGGCAGAGGGGTTTAATGCAGTCTCTGTCTCTATCTTCAACACGAATGATGGAACAAGAGGGTCTCTCTGCCCTGACCTGAAGGATCATGACTATGAGAATGATCAGTTCTTGGTCGGCCCTGAAATTTTGTGGGATCTGCTATTCCAGCTGGATCCCTACAAATCTATGAGGCCTGATGGGATTAATCCAAGAGTCCTTAAAGGGTTAGCTGATGGCACTGCGAAACCTCTCTTGATGATTTTTGAGTGGTCTTGGGAATCCAGAGAGGTCACAGCTGACTGAAAGCTGGCAAACGTTGTCCTGATTTCCAAGAAGGGCAAGAAGGAGGACCCCAGAAACAACAGGCCTGTCAGTCTCACTTCAATGCCTGGTAGAGTTGTGGAGAAGATTATTCTGGGAGGTATTGAAAAACACCTGGAAGACAGTGCAGTCATCAGTGAGAGCCAGCATGGCTTCATGAGTGGAAAGTCCTGCTTATCAATCCTGATTTCCTTTTATGACCAAGTAACCCACCTTGTGGGTTCCCTTGATCAAAGGAAGCCAGTGGATGTACTCTTTTTGGACTTCAGTAAAGTTTTCAGTAGTGTTTCTTCCAGTATCCTTCTGGACAAATTGTGTACATGCAGCTGGATAAATACATAACGCGATGGGTAAGCAACTGGCTCACAGGTGAGGCATGAAAGGTTGTGGTGAATGAGGTCACACCAGCCCGGGGATCTGTCACCAGTGGGGTTCTTCTGACTCTATTCTTGGGCCTGTGATTTTGGGCCAAGAGGTCTTGGCCTCTTCAACATCTTCATTAACAACCTGGATGTGGGACTGGAAGCAATACTAACCAAGTTCACAAATTATATAAAACTTGGAGGAGCTGTTGACTTCCTCAAAGGCAGGGAGGCCCTGCTGAGAGACATCAGCAGATCAGAGCACTGGGCAATCACCAACCATATGAAGTTCAACAAAGGAAAGTTTTGGATTCTGCACCTGGACTGGGGCAACCCTGGATGTATGGACAGGCTGGGGAATGAGATGCTGAAAAGCAGAGCCATGAAAAGGGACCTGGAGGTCCTGGTCAATGGCAAGTTGAACATGAGTCAGCAGTGCCCTGGCAGCCAGGAGGGCCAGGCGTGTCCTGGGGGGCATCAGGCACAGCATCACCAGCCAGGCAAGGGAGGGGATTGTCCTGCTCTGCTCTGCACTGGGGCGGCCTCACCTCGAGTGCTGGGGACAGTTTTGGGCACCACAGTGTAAGAAACATATAAAGCAATATGAAAGCAAAACAATTAGAGAGTGTCCAAAGGAAGGAACAAAGATGGTGAAGGGCCTTGAGGGGAATCTGTATGAGGAGCAGCTGAGGTCACTTGGTCTGTTCAGCCTGGAGAAAAAGAGACTGATGGGAGACCTCATTGCAGTTGCAACTTCCTCGTGAGGGGAAGAGGAGGGTGGGCACCGATCTCTCTGGTGACCAGGGACAGGACCGGAGGGAATGGCCTGAACTTGTGTCAGGGAAGGTTTAGGCTGGACATGAGAAAAAGGTTCTTCACCCAGAGGGTGGTTGGGCACTGGAACAGGCTCCCCAGGGAAGTGGTCACAGCACCAAGCCTGACAGAGTTCAGGATGCATTTGGACAGTGCTCTTGCACATATGGTGTGACTTGAGTATGGTGCTGTGCAGAGCCTAGAGTTGGACTCAATGATCCTTATGGGTCCCTTTCAACTCAGCTTATTCTGTGATTCTCTCATTATATAATATTTGCAGTATCAAACCAGTCTGTCCTTTTATGTTAAACAGGAAAATTACCGTATGTATAAAAAATGCTCGCTACAAAAAAGAGGGAAGGGAGATTGAATCTGTTGCTATTTTCTATATCTAATATTAAGGAATATTCAAGTGAGTAAAGTTAATGTGGAACAGAAATGTGGACCCTAAATTGGTGTGGCTGCTAATTGAACATATTAGACTATGAACAGGAAAGTTGTATATGACATAAACTGGTCTGATGTTTAGTGACTGATACATTTGATGCTTAAACAGCTGCAGACACATTACTTGGTACATGGAAGTGTTTGGAGTCTTTGAAACTTGAATATGAAATCAGCACTTTTGAGATCTAGCATATTTTTAAAAACACATGAAGTAATTCAATATCAAAATCAGCAACTTATTACTGAGCATCCAAATAAAAGGCCTAGTATTTTGCTAGAAATTTTAAGGGGGCAGGGCAGGGGGAATAGATATTCATTTATGTTGGTAAAAATACTTACCATGTATGAAAACCATAAAGTGAGATGAAGATACATATTTTGGAGGGCGGTTCTGGCAGTACTAGGAACTTGATCCATCTTTCGGTTGATCTTGAGGACCACAAACTTCTCTGGTTCTGTTTCTGAACCTGTGGAGTCTGTGTTGCCAATAAACATTGTTGATACAACAGACAGCCTGGGAGACTTGCTCTGTGCTTATTTCACTGAGTAACTTCAGAGGGTGGTTTTGAGTGACTGCACCTCTTCCCCAGAGGGCAGCTCAGACATCAGGTGTGTCTCCTTTTGTCTCTTGTATCTGTACAGAAGATCCAGGGACACTTCTGATGTGGCTGAGGGACAGCACTTTCAGAAACAGCAGTCCGATGGGTCAGACAGAGCGTTTGTCAAACTGCATTAATCTGAAATGATCATAGCTATTACTATGATCCAGTTTCTCCTAATAATGTCATAATTCACAATGAAATGATCTAGTAATGTCATTGTTCAGTTATGAAATGAATTTAGCAGAATAGTAGAATATTCTTAGTAGAGAAGAATAAAGTAGAAATAAGTAGAACAAGTGAGGTGCATGAGTCAGATGTACTCATCATGAAATACAGAAGTGGAGAGAGCATTGTTATGTAGGCTATATTGATGGCTACTTGGCAAGTCATATGTGACATTAATCCCTTGTCTAGAATAGAACATCCATGGAATGTAAGATACTCTGCTTTTAAAAGGATTAAATGTTAAATGGTGAGAACAGAGTGATTTGAGAATGTATCGGTCCATAGTTGTCCCAGGAGCTGGCATCCTCTTTTGCTAAAACACTGTGCTGTTTGAGGCTAGGGATGCTTCCTTTTCCTGCCAGTTGCAGATCTATAATTTTCCAGATCATGCTAAGAGACAGAAAAATATTCATAAACGTAATTATACAAAAGCTGTTTTTTTGCTGTGATTATATTAAGATTAGATATTGTATAATTTAGGGAATATTATCTTTCTTTGCTGAGTTCTGGCAGAAATACTGTAGAGCAGCACTGCAAAGCAGAAACGCTTGCATTGCTTCATGGATTTAACTAATCTGCCTATGGAGGCTAGGCTCCTGTCTCACCTCTTTTATGCCCTCAGAATGCTTAAAAAATTGCTGTTTACATGTTTTTTTTCCAAGAAACAATTCTGGAGAATCTGTCTAAACTGTTATATTCAAACTATTTCTTAAATACTTTTGTTCACCAAGACTGATTTATTAGAAAACATTTTGGAATAGATTTCCTGTCAGAGAACCCTTCTGGCATTTTAAAAACAAATCTTATTTAAAATCTTAAATTCTTCACATTTCTATTTATTGTTGCTCCAAATTTTTCTCCAAATTTAATTTTTCTACAGATTACTAAAAATAATCATCATGGCTTGTCCATGATTTTTTTGAAAGAGATCAGAATGCAAGCACACTCCCAAGCAGGTTATTTTTTGTGTGAGGGTGGAAGGCTGGACTTTAAGCACATATCCTGCTGCACGCATCCTGGTGCTTCACCACCTCAGGTGCTGCACCACTGTGTCTGTCATTTTCCTCATTACTGCCAGTTTGGAAACAGGTAAGAGCAAACTGAATTAATATTTTCCTACTGGAGGATATTCACGAATTGCATGGTTGAGCTGAGGGCCCCTGGCACAGTACATTTCACTGCTCCTTGTATCATCTTCCACAATGTTCTAAAACACTCAATCACCATTTCAGAGAATATATTTTACTGCTTCGTGCTGAGCATCTGGCTGATAGGTCCTCTCTGAATCAAAGTCTAACACAATTTGCTAGATCATTCTTCTTCACCTTTTGTGAGAAAAAAATGAGAAAAGCATAGGACCCCAATACGATAAGCTGAATATGTAAATGTAATGCAGACCTCCCAATGTGATCTTTCTAAACAGATGCATAGTTGTGCACGGTGGTTCAAAAATCAGTGCAAGCCAAAATAAAATTTTTAGACTTTGCTGAGAAGTGCAGCAGATGAAGTCTGTCTCCTTTGCCTCATCTCCATTGCCATCTGGGAGGGGTTAGAATTTCCTGTGTAGCTGAAGCTTCAGATTATTCTGTTCTTTGTATGTATCTAGAGGTTTTCAGCTGTAAAAGAAGTTGAGTTGTGGGCTGCCAGTTACATTTTCAAATGCATCCATCTGACTTTACTGTGTTGCTTCCATTTTCTGTGTTCCTCTTTGCTACAATGGAACAACTTCGCTTTTGGCCTTTTGGCGAGTTGGCAAAGTGTAATTCTTGCCCTTTGCTGTACCTTGGTGAGTTCTCCTGAAGCAAGCATTTGGTTTCCAAGGACTTTGTGTAGCTGTGTGGAAATTTCCCTTTGATTCCAAGTATTTCGGAATTGTGGCCATCACCATTTAAGTGTTTCTCTTTAAATACAAGATTTGCAATTCTTTAGATAGAAGAAACATTTTGATTTTCATTTTAGTATTTAATACTCAAGATACCAGTGTTGAAACAAAATAGATGAGTTTGGTGAGTTCTAAGCCAGATATTGAAAAAACTGAGTGTTCTTTTGTTGCTTTTCTGTCAATATTATTTATCTGTGCTGACTCGAACTTGCCTCTCTGTATGATTCAATTTTTATTCTAACTTGTCCTGTTATGCTGAGTACAAACGGTGCCAAATTGTCAGATTTATAAGTGAATCCCTAATGAATATGAAACTGCACGTACTCTGCCATGTGAATTTGATGGATTAGCAATATAATTTACAAGGTAAGCTTATTTCTGTAGAAATGATACAGGTTTCTATACAGAATAAATGACCTATGGAGACTTCATGTTTTCAGAACAAGTCTAATTCAATTTGTACTTCTGTAATAGTCACCAGTGAATAGAAGAGATTTTTCAGACAATCTTTCTTAAATAATGCTTTCTGCCTTTTATTCTTAAATAATTTTTTTGCAGTCTAGTGCAATCAGATTTTTTCATAATATAAAACCAAATACATATTTTAAAAAACTTTAAAAAATTCTTATAGCATGCCATTATAAACTTTTTATGCTTAAGGGATGATTGAAGTAGTTGTTGAAGTTGTCTCGAAAGGTATGGGCAATGAAGTCAGAAAATAAATAAATATTAGAGAAAATTACTTACTGTCATTTTCATTAGTACTTCATATAAAAACTAAAATCTAATGGCCTATTTTTTCAGTTTCTTTAGCTACCTATGCCTTTCCAAAGTCAGCAAGCTCTGTATTCTGCAGTATTCTCTGTCACAAAGTCACAAAGCCACACTAGGGTGAAACAATTAATTTAAGAACCCCCTACTTGAAGTAAATGGAACTATAACCTCAGCACAGTTTAACTGTGCTGTAAAGTTAGTCTATGTAAAAATGCAATAATGACATCACGTTCTGAATTTAGCCATGGTGTTATTTTAGTTTTTGAGTCATGCATATTCTGGTTGCCTGTTCATGCTTTTGACAGCTTCAGTCTCTAACAATGGTTTTTAATCTCACTTATTAATTTATCTTAAATTAATTTATTGTGCCTAATCCAAATTTTAGGATTGCTGTTACTTGTAGTACCATGATTAAGTGCTAGAGAACATATGCTGCCATTGTCAACAGCAATGCATTAAGTTCAGTGATTTGATTTTTTAATTATTATATTTTAATTTAATTTAATTTTATTTTATTTTAATTCGGTGTTCTGTAATACCTTGAATTGAGGGATATTGAATGTCATTCTCACATGAGGAATTTATATTTTTAGTGGCAGCTAATTAAGTAAAATGTGTGAAAAGCTGAGCCTGATGCTTCAATGAGTAATTCCTCATGCTTATATTATTTTACATTTGGCTTGTAAAATGTGTAAATTGTGGCTTTAGGCAGAAATCCAGTCCAACCAGGATGAAGAGGTGGATGAATTATTCTATAAGCAACTGGAGGATATTTCAAGATCACCAGCCCTTGTTCTTGTAGGAGATTTAACCTGTCAGACATCTGCTGGGAACTCAACAGTGGAAAAGTGGCAGTCTAGGAAGTTCTTGGAGTGTATGGAGGAGAGCTTCTTGTCACAGTTGGTGGGCGAGCCTGCAAGGGATGAGGATCTGCCAGACCTGCTGTTTGCAAGCAGAGAGGAGCTGGCGGAAGACGTGGTGGTTGGAGGCCATCTGGGGCACAATGACCATGAAATAAAAGAGTTCTCAATATTCGGTGTAACAAGGAGGGGCATCAACAAAACTTCCACTCTGGACTTCTGGAGGGCAGACTTCAATCTTTTCAAAAGACTGATTCAGAGAGCATCTTGGGAAACAGCCCTTGAAAACAAAGGGGCCCAGAAAAATGGACGTATTTCAAGAAAGAAATCTTGAAGGTGCAGGAGCAGACTGTCCCTATGTGCTGAAAGATGAGCTGATGGGGAAGATGACTGGCCTGGATGAGCTTTTGAAGGAACTAAGGGAAGAAAAGAGGGTGTATCACCTTTGAAAAGGGGGGCAGGCAACTGAGGAAATGTTTAAGGGTGTTGCTAGGTCATGTGAAAAGAAAATTAGAGGGGCAAAAGCCCAAGTAAAACCTAATTTTGCCACTTCTGTGAAGGATAATAAAAAGTGTTTTTATAAATACATAAATGGCGAAAGGAGGGGCAAGGACAACCTCCATTCTTTATTGGGTGTGGGAGGGAATATAGGGATGGCAACTCCACCACCTTCCTAGGCAGCGCACACCGAGAGGGTACCCCCGGTTGTCAAGAGCATGGACTACTACCTGCTATTACTTTTTCATGTAGGTACAAATGATGCTGCAAGCCAAAAAATAGGTAGGATCAAGGAAGACTATAAAGCCCTGGTGAGGCAGGTGAAAAATATTGGTCCCTAAGTCATGTTCTCATCTATCCTACTGGTTAGAGAAATAGGGACAGCCAGAAGCAGATAAATAATGCAGATTGTCTGGTGGCGTCTAGAAGGTTTTGGCTTTTATGACAGTGGGTTGTACTTTAATGATTGTGGCCTGTTAGGAAAGGATAGGATCCACCTGTCTAAAAAGGGCTAGGGAATCTTTGGCAGCAGGTTGGCCAGTTTGGTGAGATGGGCTTTAAGCTAAAGGTCTTGGGGGATGGGATGTGAAGTGGTGCTGCTCATGCCTTTGCTTCCTCCTGGGTTATAGATCATACAAACCAGTACAGCGACAGATGTTCCTTGACTGCCTCTCAAGATGAGGATCATAGAGCTAAACATATCAAGGATGTTTATGGTTATGGTGAATCCTCTTATATACTTTTAGAGAACCTGGCTGTACGGTTACCTCTCTGAAGTGCCTGTATACAAACGCACGCAGCATGGGCAATAACCAAGAACTAGAAATCTGTGTGTGGTCAGAAGGCCAGAATCTCACTGCAATTACTGAGACATGGTTGGATAGCTCACATGACTGAAATGTTGTCATAGATGTTGTACTTCTACGTACTTTCAGAAAGGACTGGTCGGACAGGTGAAGTAGTGGAGTTGCTCTTTATGTGAGAGAGCAACTAGAATACCCAGGCACAAATGAGTGATCTGAGAGTTTGTGGTAAGAATTAAGGGGCAGGATAGTATGGGTGGCATTGTTGTGGGTGTTTACTGTAGGCCACCTGATCAGGAGGAGGAAGTTGATGGGCTTTCTATGAGCAGCTGAGAATAACCTCATGGTCACAGGCCCTGTTTCTCCTGGGGATCTTCAACCACCCTGATATTTGCTGGAGGGACAATGTGGCTTGAAATACACAGTCCAGGAAGTTCCTGCAGATCACTGAAGTAACTTTTTGGTGCAAATGATAGAGGAGCCAAAGAGGAGAGGTGTGTTGCTGAACCTTGTACTTAAAAACCAGGAGGAACTGGTTGACAATGTGAGGACTGGGAGCAGCCTTGGCCATAAGTGACCATGAGATGGTGGAATTCAAGATCCTATATGGAGGAAGCAAAGCAGTAAACAGGACTAGGACCCTCCAGAGAGGCCAGCTTTGGCTTCTTCAAAGATATACTTGGGGGAATCCCATGGGATAGAGCCCTAGGAGAGAAGGGGGTACAAAAGAGCTGGTCAATTATTTAAGCATCGCTTCCTCCATGTTCAAGACCCCTTGATCAAACAATTAGGCAAAGGTGGCAGGATACCTGCATGGATCAGCAGGAAGCTATAGGAACATTGTCAGAGTATGCAGGGATGCAAGCAAGAAGGCCAAGAACCACTTGGAATTGAATCTGCCTTGGCAGGGGATTGGACTGTATGATCTCCAGAGGTCTCCTCCAACCCTAACAATTGTGTCATTCTGTGAAAACATCCCATAAACCACATTCACCTGGAAACTGACATTTTCACAGTATGCAGATGATATTAAAGATCTTTTCTACCCTAAACAATGATTTTGTGAATGACAGGAACTCGAGCACTTCACAGATGATTGCTCCAAAAGACTTGAATAAAATACCCAATTTATAATTGGACAGTATTTCTCAGAGTTTGTGTAGACATTTATGGCTTATAAGAACAGTACTATTTTAGAACATTTAAGAACAAGTTCTGCAGGTTTGGAGGCATTCCCTGTCAGCATTATTCATGGCACTTCCAGTACCTGGCAGAAGTTCCAGAACCTATGAAATTCAATTTTTCTTCCAAGACAGAAACATGGCAGGTTGAAAACTGCATGTCAACTACTTCCTGAGTTACCATTACTGCTGTTTTGTGATTTACAGCCTGCTTTTCCTTTTTATTTAGATAGAGGCCTCCAGCACCAAAGCAGTGACTGAGGTTTTTGGTGTGACAAGGGAGAATTCTCTCCTTTCCTTTCTTCAGAATTAAACTAGAGGTGCCCAAGGAATTGTGAGGGAAACAGGTGGGACAGTTGACCCCAACTGACATAAAGATATTCCAGACCATATTAATTCATACTCAATATATAAAGCTGGAGGAAGAAGAAGAAGGAAGTGGAGGACATTCAGAGTGATGGTGTTTGTCTTTCCAAGTCACTGTTAGGCATGACGGAGTCCTGCTTTCCTGGACATGGAGAACACCAGCCATGGGAAGTGGTGAATGGGTTCCTTGTTCTGCTTTGCCTGTGCATTGTTATTGCTTTACCTGCTAAAAGGTAGAATTAACATTTTTACAGGACTTTCTAGTATGGCCTCTTATTGGCATGGTCTTCTAGGGACCTGTTTGGACTTGACATGTAGTCAGTTTTCCATGAGTAATAGGAATTATGGGATATATTTGGTCATATGGTTGTATGTTTTGACACTATTTCTTAAACTGGGAATCTGCTTAAGCTGTAAATAATACTGGAGCACTGCAGGTGTCTTGCCCAACAACTGAAGGCCTAGCCTTTGCTGGAGCATCTAAGTTCAGGACATCGACTCTGAAGCTGGTCCTGAGATGCGTGAAGGAAGTACAGTGTGGATACAGTGAGGGGGTGAAACAAAGCAGCAATCGTGAAAGCTGATGATCTTTTCTCATGATTTTTCATAGAGGCTTAAAATAGCTTCATTAAATGCAGTGTGGGTAGAAGGAGAATCGTAGTAGTGATTTAACAGTTGCCTCATGAGAAGATTTTCTCCTGTTAACAAGTTTGAAGAGTATGCTCAGCATCGGGTGCATATGAGTTAGCATTTGCTACCCAGTATAAAAAACCCACATAACTTTTTTCACAAAGATTTTAATTATCAAATCTTATATAGGTATATAGGAAAATTATGGAGAAAAATAATGGAATTTATGGGAAGTCATTGCACACAGACCTTTTTGTGTGTTTCCTGGAACATTTTTAGTGTAAGACACTGCTTGGTTATTTACTACCCTGTATACTTCTGTAAAATAATGGACTGATTTAAAAACAAGTTCTGTTTAAATTACTTTTTTATCTGTATTTAAAATGGCTTTCAGACATTTATACAGAAGGGGAAAAAAGAGATTATTTAAAGCAATTATTAAAATCAGTACCATTCTCTTATAATTTCTTTCTTCTTTTTATCTGCTGGTGGGACTCAAGAAAAACCTGCAAAATAATGCACTTTTTTCATTCTTATTCAATAAACTTTTCTAAAGCCCAAGAAAGTGCTTCTGTTAATAGCAGCAGTGCAGGAGAAGAATATGAAAGAATTAAGCAGTTGCAGATGAAAAATGTTAAAGACTGTTACTCATCTTCAATCTTAGTTGCAGCTGGAAAATTGGCTAGAAGAGATTTGGCCAAGATCTGAGATAATTAACGATGTTCTGATCTATGCACAGTGAAGATGAGAATCCAGAAGATTACAGAGATTTAGGAGGTGATATAATAGAGCTGAGAATTTACAGATGTGAATAATTTAACATAAGTGGCTATTAAGATATAACTGAATTAATGCTGACAGGGAAAAAAAACAAGGTACAGAAATACGGTCTCCCCATTGTGTTTAGTTCAATAATTTGGTGATAAAATTCGAACACATTGAGGTGTAGCTTCCTGATGATTCTTTTTCTGTTAGGCAAGATTTAATGGAAGAAATAAACCAATCTAAAGCAATGATAAAGTTGTTGATTTGTTGTGCACCAAGGTCAATATTAATGAATATAATATCAGGTAAGTATGTGAATATATGCATTGAAGAATTTCTATACATAAGTTAAATTTACACTTTGGTTTGTCTCAGATTTTTAAGACTGCTGTCATAAATTTTTGGTGTACAAACTTATAGTTTTGTTTCCATGTTCTTGTTCTAGTAAAGTGATCTCCAAAATCTTGATGTGAGCTTACATACTTTGACATTCACCTTTTTCATTCTTAACTTTAATTGCACATGAAGAAAAGACCCCGAATAGTAACTTAAAAAGTTTAACAGCCATTCTGCATCCTTTTTTCATGCATCAATATATTTGAATATTGTTTGACTGACAAAACTTTCTGATGATTTAAATTACCGGACAATAGTGTTTCAAAATTGTATCTTTTTATAGATACAGTTTTAATTTAGGCATGAGATTTTTGAGGCCTACTAGAAGGCAGTCCTCCTCTGATGGATCTTGTTTCTTTATTTTCCCTTCAGATGTCTGTTTTCAGAGAAGTTATTATCCATTTCCTCATACATAGGGAAAAAAGACTAGACTTTTAAAGGAGGGAATAGAAATAAGCATTAAGGATGTGAAAGGAAAAAATGCTTGCAATATTTTCCAAACTTGGTAACGCATTTTATCATGGTGAAGAAAAGTATCATAAAAGTTTAGATAGTTGTTATATATGATGTATTTTCTTACCAGACACCTGAGACTCTTTTTGGATGGTACTCTAAAATATTAGTTATCTCAGTGATAACCTTGGCAATGACTTTTATTTCCTAAGAGGAGGTCAGTGCCATGTAATAAATTATGATTTCACTAATGCGTAATAGAAGTGAGGGATATTCACTTCTAATTGCTGAGATGACTGCTGTTTCTTAGCACTCTGCAGAATGAAATCCACGTGGAATATATCTAGGCTACGGTCTATCACTTCATACAAGATTTAGTCAAGTAGATTCTTTGTCTCTACACATAGACTCAACCATCTGCTTATGTAACTTTCTAGAGAGCTGGACATTTGTTTAAAGGAGATGCAAAGTATCTGCAGTGAACTAAGATTCCACATCATCTCAATATTCTAGGAAGCTAGTTGATCTCTATTCATATGTTAGCTGCTTTCATCCATACAAAATAAACTTGTAGAATAATTCAGTGTACTTTATTTGTCTACTGTGTGTATGTTCCGTCTGTAAGGCCAACTATCAAATATGAGTTAAGATTCTGTTACTGTAAATCTAAGGGATAGTAATTGTCCAAATTGTCTTTTTCCCATCTTAAAAATGTTGGTATTTTTAAAAAACCTGAATGAAATGACTGCACAGGGGGTGTTTAGACACATACTAATATTAAGGCCCAAAACTAGCATGGTTTAGAATGTACATACTAACAGGAAGCAGGAAAAATGCATCAGCTTTTCTGGAAATGTGTTACACTACATGTAACTGTGTGAGTGCACATAAGTATACATTTGTTTGAAATGAGAAATCTTAACAAAGTATTACTTTCAAAATAAAAGTACCAAAATAGTAGTAGTGTAAGTAATCCTTATGAAGAATTACTCTATGCTTTTGTTTTTTCCTGCATGATACTATTTCAATATTTATATTTGAGGATGAGTTCGAAATTCAGTCCTTGGCTGACAGATCTCATCCAGTCTACTTTGATTAAGTGAGTCTTCACGTGAGCTACAAGATCAAACTAAAATGTTTCCCTTCAACAGCTCCTATTGATCATTAATTGTATTCCAGATGAAAGTATAGAAACAAAAGCAGTCTGTTGAGTAACATTTGGAAAACCAATGGGTACCCTGTCTGTTAGCACTGCAGTCTAAGACTCCTGTTTCTCATAACTGACTCCTGTGAATTTTATGGATTTTGCCAGTACCTTTCCAGCCATCCCTCTCCCGTACTTGAAGTGGCCTTAAAACTGACAATTCAGATTGGTTCTGTGAGGCTCTTTCACCTTTGAGAACTGTTTTGGTCAGGGAGTGATGCAAACCTATTAGTTGATTATCCCTGGAAATAGATGCATCTCTTAAACTGTACTTCTGAAGCATATTGTATATATTGTCTTCCTCTGCTTAGTCACGTAGGATATAAAAGTCTTATCACTTTAATGAAAAGTACAGAAAGCAATGAACAAATTATCGCAACATGTATTAAAATTTTTAATTAATAGTGCAAAATTTTGCTTTGCTACTATGAAAAAGTGTTAATTTCTGGATGTCCAGAAAGTGTTCAGAGTAAAAAAACAAACAAAAAAAACCAACAAACCAAAAACGAGTACAAACTTTTATAACTAAGTTACATTTATACCATAATTTTGAAAGATCTGTCAAGTATGCATAGGCATTTTGCAAATACAAAAAGAAATACAGCAACTTTTTTGCCAAGCTGAGTAATAATGGATGCTATGAATTACTCTTTTTTTCTTCTTTAGCCCAGTTCTATGCTATAACATTCAAGCCTTGTGAGTGACAGCCTGAAAGGCTTGGAGTGGAGCAGCAGTTAATGAAAGGATGTTGAAAGTATAACAGAAGCGAATGTAGACCTATGCCAAACTATCCACTTCATTTTACCCTAATGAAAGGCTGGAATGAATCATTAAGATTGCTTATTGTTGTCATCTGTTCATCAGGACACTTTTGTCTCTTTCCTTCCCATGACCACAACTTTGGAATGAACTCAGTTTTCCCATCCAAGAAAATACCAATGTTATCTGGAATATAGACAAAATATCTGTTCCTTGATTTTTCTTTTTAGTCTCACTAATGGCTCTATCAAGATGTCTAGAATTGTGTATTCTTTATGAAACATTTAGACAACAATTGCCTCTGTTCTACAAAGTGCTGCTTATGTTGACTGCAAGGTATATATATATTTGACTGCCAGGACTGCTCCTGTGTGCTTGTCCTTGTGTATTTCAACACTTATTGATCAGGTGATTTTTGCATGACTGACCAGTATAAGCTTTAAGTAAAACAAGGATTTAGTTTCACTTCAGCTTATCTCATGTTTTTTCTTCAAATATTGGGAACAACTCTTCAAAGAAATGACTTTTTGTGTGAATAGGTAGAGGACAGGGAAAATAATTTTCATTTTTAAGTAACAGAAAAATTCTATGAAATC
The DNA here is from genome assembly GCA_013397795.1 of Orthonyx spaldingii. Lineage (NCBI taxonomy): Eukaryota > Metazoa > Chordata > Aves > Passeriformes > Orthonychidae > Orthonyx > Orthonyx spaldingii. Next base: position 48,773 of record VZTJ01000380.1, on the reverse strand, counting down.
AAGTGTGCCTCTTTTATGCCTCATGAAATAGAGAATGGTAGTAGTGTTATGGATTTGGTCAAATTAACATTAGGGAGCGTTAATAACTGACTGTTTCTGTGAGTTGATATAGCTCATATGATATATTGGTAGTTGCAGTGTATGTTTAGTATAAGATTTATTCACCAAAAAAATCAAATAAAATAATAATTTAAGAAACATCTTCCAATTTTTATTGAATTCTCTTTTTTTACAATAAAATACATACACAGCATGCTTTAGTAGATTTGGCTGAGGAAGTCACAATTCTTTATAGTGTTTCTGGCACCTGATGGTTCCTAGTCCTGTATTCGTTGAGGAAAAAACCCTGCTGTTCTCTCACATTTCTCAACAGTGTCAGTTTCCATGTGGGGGCAAGCAATTTCTGTGGGAATGCTAAATGCAATTAAGACATAACTAATTCAGTCACTATCTTGAATTCACATTCGTGGTCCTGTTGCATTATTCTATGAAGGTATGCTGCATGAAGACAGGCACGTTTAAGTACTGAAAAATACTGTAAGAGAGCTTTTAAGAAGGGTTTGAAGTGATAGAACAGGGGGTAATGGCTTTAAAGTGACAAATGGTAGATTTAGATTAGATACTAGAAAAAAGTTGTTGACTGTGAGGGTGGTAAGGCACTGCGACAGGCTGCCCAGAGAAGCTGTGGTTGCTCCATCCCCTTGAATAACCTGGTCTAGTGAGGTGTCTCTATCTTTAGAAGAAGTATATCTATCTGTCTGTCTGTCTGTCTATCCTTATCTTCTCTATAATATAATTCTCCCTCTTAACTTCTTGTGCCAATTTAAATCAAATCAATCTCATTTTGTACAGATCAGGCTTAAGGCTGGGGGGAAAATAGCGCAAGCAAGAAAGCGTGATGCTATTACTCACTGACAGAGTGGTATGCCTTTCAGAAGGTAGTCCTGACTTCCAATCTCCTCTCCCAGAACAGAAATTTAAAGTAAACTGGAGGAGACAGCTAAAAACAGAGAGAAGGGGCCAGACAGTGGGAAACTGCTGCGCAGCTTCTGCAGATGGAACTGGCGCTGGTCTCTTGGCTGGTCCTCAGGGCAGGATCTGTGGGGTAGAACTGTGGGACTGGAGTCCCTTACGCGGACTCTGTGGATGAGCTAAGATGTCTCTCCTTGTGAGTGATGGTGTTATGAAAGGCAGTTCCTGTCATTGCAGCCGCATGCTGCACTTTCCAAATGATTCTGTGAAAGCCAAAGGCTCAGTGGGTTCTGACACTGTCCAGTGCAGTGGGGAGGGCTGTAGCTGGGTTTGAGTTGCAGAGGCAGGATATAGTCTTCAGGGCAAGTGAGAAGGCCTATGCTCTTGTCTTCACTTTGGAAGAACAGCAGTAGTAGCAGATGAGAGCAGGTGCCCTCCAGGATAGAGGTAAGATCTGAAGGATTTGGAGGGCCCATTATAAGGCTGCAATGCTCTTTAGTGTGTAAAGTCTAAATTCAGCCATCCTGCCAAAGGAAATTCCTATGTGCTGTAGGTAACTTAAGCCTTATTTTGTCTAGTAATAACTGGTAATTGTAGTAAGAACCTTGATGTGTTTCATCTTTTTCTTAAGCAAAATCTTCTATTTGCAAGGGCAAATTTAAGCTTGCTGTGTGGCTACAAAACAAACTACCTGTGCTGGCCCTTTGATGTACTCTAAGTCTTGTTTCCTAAATTAACTGACTAATTAGAGCATGAGGACAGATGAAAGCTGGGGAGGAAAGTTTTTTTTCCAAATGAAACCTAAGTTCTCTTAAAGAAAAATGCACATACATGCAGTTACATGCTTAAAAGACTTTTTAAAAATTATTTCTGGTGTGATAAGCTTTGGACCCATTTAAGCAAAAAGCCATCCTCTTCCAGAGACATAAGTGTTTGTATAAATTGTATGCCTTCACACCTAAAAGAACAAGTTAAAATGTGCTCCTAAAATACAGCATGTTAAAATTACCCTTTTTCAAGGTGCTTTACATGACCAGAGGAGATGAAGAGGATATGCAATCTCTCTTCTCTTCCTAGAAAGTGTGTGCTGTTCCAGTGAATGAAAGCACACTGTACTCTGCAGTCACTGTGCTTTGTAAAACACTGAAGCAACCATTTGATATAGTTGATAATTGCCTTCAATATTTGTATTTATAAAGATGTCCTAAATCCAGCACAGATTTATGAAGAAACCTGGGGAAAGCTTCTTCATAAGTGTATTTTTGTATGAGTAGAAAGAGGAGCTCCTCTTCAGGTTTCCAGATTGGGAAATGGCTATTGTAGCAAATTAAAGCTTTGCTTAGTCTGTTCAATTATTGAAACCTCTTGGGTCCAGTTTTTCTCCAGAGCTCAGAATACATTCTGCAGTCTGACTGTTTTTAAAAAGTCGTTATGGAAATGAATACCCTGCCGCTGTCTTCCCCCCACAACCCCTCCTCTGCCAAAATAACCACAACAAAAAAACCTCCAGACAACAAACACACAAAAAACCCCACACCCAAAAAAACCCAACCAAACTAAAATACCATGACAGATAATCATAGAGAAATTATTTGAAAATAAATAGTATGCAAGCTACTAAAATGAGAAAATGCCCATTCCCTTCTTCAGCAATAAGACTTAACATAGAAAATAGATTTTAATGGTAGATTAGTTTTATGTTTCTGCACAAAAATTGTTCCTACTGTCCCTAAAAATTGAATGTGATAGATGAAAGATGAACAGTTCTGATTCTGGAGCTTTGTAAAAACAATTAAACAGTACACATAGATTTCAAAAGTCACTGTAGCACTTAAAGACTCCTGAGAATGTTTACAACAAATTCCAAAAGTATCTGCCTGATACCATAAAAACCAGTCCTGAGTGACACATTTTGGCACTCTGTATAACACAGGTGACTGTAGTGAGACACTTAATGATTAGTATTAACCCATTTGTTTATATCGGCATGTCATTGTTAATATCTTCCTCAGGAGAAACTTAACATCCTGCACCTCCGCAAGCAGATGAGCTTAATGTCAGACAGGTGTCCTTAGAATTTAAAAACTCACACTGTGCAGTGGGCACCTCTTGTCTTTCTTTGACAAAGAGATAAATTACCACATCCAAAGGAAGAGCCTCACCTGTCTCCTTCCTTGCCTCTGTGCAATACAGTGCTATCTATAATGACCTTCTGTGGTCAAAATTGCACTCAAAATTACACAGAATGTTACACTTTAATAGAAAGGTTGTGATCTGGTCTCAGATTGATTTAGAGGAACTATTTTTATAAATTTTGTATTACTTCTAACAATTTTTGTGTCCCATTTTATTTAGTGGCTGTGTCCCTGCTTTCATCCCCTTTATTGTGGTTATTATGAAACGTGAATCATGAAAGTTAACTGAAATGTTTTCATGGTGGTCATGTCTTTAATGTATTGAAGAAGACAGCTTTAGAATAAGGGTCAAAGTATAACCCCCTTTATAAAGCCAAGGGATGCGAAGCTGCATCTTAGGCGAATGAGATATTTCTGCTGTCCGAGGTGTTTGTTAAAACAACTGTTTTTCCAGAACTGGTTAAAGTTTATAAAGTCTGTGGTGAATGATGTATTCTACAAGATGAGGTACACAATTCTATAAAGCTACTCAAACTCTTCTACTTTTAGTTGTTTTAGTATTAATTCAGGCTGTCTTAGTTTAGCACAGACTTCTCTTTTTTCTGTATGGGATTTTTTGTAGCAGAAGTGTCACCTGTTTTGCCACTCTCTGGGCCTTCTTCCTTCTCCGTGATTTTAGGATTCTGTTATAACCAAATATCTGTCATAAGACTTTTAGCTGACATCTGAATTGTACCCTCAGCCATAATATTTGTTAAAAGTATTTTTAAATAGTGGAAAAGAGACCTACACAAACACAGAAACTGCCTGTTGTGCCTGTGAAAGTAGTACACTATACATTTTTGGTGGTTAAAATAAGAGGTGTGAACCAGTCTCATTTCTCAGGAGTCTGCTTACGCCAAGTTTGTGTCTTCAGCAAGTACATTGCATCAGCACTGCAAGCGTAAACCAAGTTAGTTCTGTTCTTCACAGAGCTTTTTGTTAAAGTCCACTCGCATTTAGTAAGATGGCAACTGTTAAAAAAACTTCCCACTCTGACCATTCATGAGAATCTGTGGCAGTCACAGTCCCAGTGCTGGAGACTTCAGCTGCTGGGACCGAAGCCTCTGCACAGCAGGCAGCTCTGCTGAGCCAGCAGGAGCCCTGCCTGGTTCCCCCCATACACTCCACTCTCATGCAGTCACACCATGTTTCCTTGTTGGTTCGATTCCAGGTTTCCCATAGCAAATGTTCATATCTCTAGTTCTGTAAAGCTGTTTATTGACAGTAACACAGAATCAGCTGGAGCTGTCGCCTCTGAGAAGGAGTGTGAACACGGCTTCTACACCCTCACAGTCCAAGTGCCTGTGATTTTTCAGCTCCTGCTGTGTCTCTGTGTCCATTTTCCTGGCCTCCAGTGTTTGGGCCCTTTGTTATGCAGTGGGTTGACAGTTCATGGGTTCTTGTCTCTCTGGACTCCCATGCAGAGCTCAGCCTGCATCTTAGTCTGTATCTTGAAATTGCAGCTACATACACCAGATGTATTATTTAACAATAGCTCCCTTAGTACCTAAGTATGTAACTGTGACTGGATAGTCTCTCATTTACATACTTATTTCAAAGTCCTTAATCGTTTTTCAAGTCACGGAAAGTGCAAGACCTTGTACAAAATTCTCTTCTCTATGATCTTTAATGAGTCCTTAGTTAACAGACTTTGACTACTGGAAAGAAAAAATTGTCAGAAGTGCAAGTGTGTACATATGTTTTACACAAGTTTGCATCCTCTGATTTTCTGCACTGACTTGAATGCCATCTTCATGCCTCAGATACTGGGTGTTCCAGTAGGGCTACAAAGTATTTATTGATGCATTTCAAAGTTGTGAGTCTTAGAAAGGAGAATCAATGATGTTCAAGATTGTGTTTATAGACGTAGATTTCCTAGTAAGATAATTTCTCATTTGGGGCAATATAATAAATAAATTCTTTATTAGTGCTTGCATTAGGGTTTATTCTTTACCAGGAGTACCATTCTCATAAACATTTCAACAGCTCTTTATTGTGTTGTATCTGGGTATTTTACTCAGTTGAGCTGAGAGATATATTTTGTAGGTGACAAGAGCAGAGACAGAGATTTCAAAAAAAGTATGTGCTTCTTAATATGGAAAGAGTAAGTATTTAATCTGAGTTCATGTTGCTGTTGCATGTTAGCTGTGTTTTCCACTTGTATTACTAAAGGGCAAACTGACTTTCAGGTCTTCAGGGCAAAATCCTGTGACTTGTGCTGCCAGAGGAAAACCTGTGGGTCTGACTGTCAAATCCACGTGCAAGAAGTTAGCTCTTCAATTACAGGAAGAAAGTGATTTTCATACAATAGCTGAAGTAAATCTAAAGAGCTGTGGTAGCATGTCTGTCATGCTGCTATCAAAATAAACTTCTTCTGCCAAGAATTTTTATGACATGAGAGATATTAGAGAGAAGAAATACATAGAAGAGGTCTGCCCAAAGGAAATGACAAGAAAAATATGTGTGTTGTAAGTATTCCAAGCCAGAGGGCAGGAAAAAAAACCCCAAGGAAATGGGATGTGAATTCTGCCAGAAAAGTTGCCAGATCTTTCAGCTGATAAGATTGCCTTATCCCATTTGTGTAAGGATGTGAAAAGAGGTATTAACCAAATTTGTGCGATGACTGTGAGTCACAAGAGTGTCTTTATGGGAAATGTAAAAAAATGCAAACGTTGTCCTGAATTGGCTCCTCCCATTTACGTGTCATTGTGGAGTTTTATATATAAGATCATCAAAGAGCAATGTGAAAAAATACCGTTTGTAGGCCTGAGGGGGTTTTATATATGTGTTAGCATGAGTTGTTAATCTGTGCGGAGTTATGAGCTCCTGATTTTGGAACCAGGGTGTTCATGGCTGGCCAGGGATTTTTTCATGGTATTGCATTGGCTGTAGGCATACTGAGCAGATTGCCTGGTTTATACAGCAAGGTAGTAGTGCAGCCAAAATCACTGAAAGATCTTTTTGGTTGTCTCACAGACATGAAGCTGATTTTGTAATGAAGCTCTAGAATGGGTGTAAATATGTGTAATCCAGGAGGGCCTGGAGAAATATTTCCAGGAGTTGAGAATAAATACTGTATCATCTTCCGCTATGCATGAGCAATGAAACTACATTCCTAATTGAGGGTAAGTAAATGTAATCTTAAAAAGATAATAAATAACTAGAACTCCATAAACTCTTATCACTGCCCTGTTTAGACTGAAATTTTAAATGCAAAAAAATGCATTTTGTATCTGCATAATTTAGCAGTGCTTTAAAGGAACAGGTGCTTTTTTTGATGAAAAAGTTTCAATATGCTTTCATTTTGAGTAACCTGGTACATGGTGACTCTTTGTAGACTGTGTCTGCTTGCAAGGTGAATTTTGATGTAGGAGACATATTTTCAAGTTCGAGCAAAAATTAATTTTGTCTTCAGGAGGAATGTGTTGTTGCGTTACCCCCTTGTCTCTTTTGTAAACTGCATACACATAAGTTACGTGAAGCTGTGAAAAGATTATGTCTAGTGGAAATGATAGGAACTGCATTTCCATCTGAATGCAAGCACAAATTTGCTGTGGAGACAGCTTTTTCTATAGGTTCTATTTATCTGCTCCCTTTCTACAAGGAGTGGAGGCATACAATCACTGTTAGCTTCACTTTCTCATAGTGTGGCAAATGTCAGATGTGATTAGAGGATGACTCTTCGGAGTTTAGTATGTCTATACTGATCACAAGAAAAAATGTAGGTATTTAAAAATAGGACATGGGGATTTCAGTTTATTAAGTTTTGAAATTGTTCCACCAGTATTGAATTGCCATAAATGCTATTCTTTTGCTAAATTAAAAAAAAAAAAAATCTATAGTTTACATGCAAGATAATGTTTCAAGTTGACAAAACTTACTAATTTATGAAGTACTACATACTGGTTCTCAAAAATTTAAAGCACAGTATCTGAAAAATAATAGTGGAGTCTCAAACACAATACAGTCTAAGCCAAATAGCGAATAGACCAGTATCAAACCCAGTCACCGTTATTGAGCAACCAGGGTCAGTTTTTTGCATGATAACTGTTTATAAGAGAATGAAGTATGCTGTCATTAGGCAGAGAGGAGCCAGAGGCATTGATTAAGGTATAGCAAAATTTGCTTTATTGGATAACTCACCTCAACGATTCATGAGATGTGTCATAGTTCTGGTGCCACTATTTGTAGTTAACTGTTGTCACTAATGGTTGTTCTTGCCAGTCTGTCTCTTGGCTATGAAATTAAGGAATGAAGGAGGACTGGTCTGATTGTATTCTTGACCTGCAGCTGCACAGCCTGAAAAATTACTCTGCTGCACACAGAACAGCCCTGGTGCTGCTAAATTTGCCTGTGATGAGAAGAAGAGGAGTTCACCAGCAGTAACAGTATCTGTGTTCTGTGAAATTGTGAAAAAAATGCTATCCCATTAAACAGAGTTCTTGAGTTGAAATAAATACAATACACATCTTTTTAATACTTAATGTAGTATGCTTGTATCCTCCTAATCAAATGTTGTAGTATTAAAATTGCTGTCTTTTCATCAACTAAAGAATTATTTTCCCCTTGTCATACCAATGCTAACAATACCGATCTCATTAATTCCATATTAATCTAGGATGTTAAATTATAAGTTAGCGTTATGAAAATTTTTTTGCAGGTAGTATTTTTCATTTGAATGGTGCAGCAAACTCTGGGAAACTGGATGCTGCTCATGAGGATATAGTTTTCTGAAGAAAAATGACACCGCTGGTGTGTAAGTGGAACAACTGAAATAAATTGTTCCAAACTTTCAGGTGAATATAAAATGCTTTACTCAAATTAATAGATTGAGATCTATTTAACCACAGTTTGTTATTTCTTGGTATAAGTAATGAACTTTTTCAGGTGATTGTTTCTAAAGTAACATAATCTACCTGAAATGTGCCACATGGATTCTGCAGAAAGTGTTTATATTTTCTGAACTTCAGCAGAAAATGCACATTTTAAACACATTTTGGCAGTATCACATACAGTTTCACAGTATCTTACTGTTTAATTTCTCATAAAAAAGTGCTGTGAGACGTTGTTTACCTTCCAAATAACTGATCCCGTATCCATTGTATCCAGGGTTTCAAAACAACCAAATTTGCAAAACTTTTTTTAGTGTAACAATACATCATCATTTGTCTTTAGAATCTAAGGAGACAGACACATTATGTAAACTAAGAAAGGAAAACCAAAAGACTTACTGTTGTGGGTGATGTCACATACACCATGTGTGTCTATGCTGTAGTATGGAGTTCTTGGTATAATACATCTTTATCCAAGCATCCATCAGAGCTTCTCTGGATGGTGCTTCTCAGTCCATACTCATTTCCTTTGCCCATTTGCTAGCATAGAAGAGAATGAGTGGCTTTGGGACAAGTTCTCAGCATGAGGTCCCAGGAGAGTGGTGGCTGGAACTGACTGGATGATAGAAAGTAAAGGAGGCATCAGTCAAAAGGGGGATACCTTCTCAAGAGTGCACCTGATGGGAAATTTAGTGATGTCCATCTATGTGTTTTATCCACAGGTAGGTTGTCCCAACAGCAGCATCCCTGTTTCAGCACATTGTTGTGATCTCGAGTGGCAAAATGCTTGCTTTTGTCATCATGAAGAGTGTTGACTATTTTACTGTCTTTCAAGCCACTTCTGCAAAGAGCTCTTCCCAGATGGACTTTGACCCCATATAAGAACCTGTCTTTTAGTATTAGTTTGGAACAGACTGGGTTTACTGCTTTGAAGGCAGAGAGCAGTGATAGATGTCATTGCTTTAAAAACCACATCTTACAATTTCTTCTTTCTGTACTGTTTTGTTTGGAGAACAAACACTTTTGCTTTTACTCTGTGGAAAATGCCTTTAAATAAGAACAGCAATGTTTGTGATACTTAAAAATGAATTAATTGTTTTCCAGAGCTGCAGTCAGGAAGATAGCAAATGCTATTACTCCTTTTGTGGGCCCTCTCACAGCAATAATTTGAGTGCTCTGCCTTTCTTCTGCAAGGCAGAATTACTATGCTGCTTCCAGTGGTCAAAAATGAGACATAGAAGGATTAAGTGAGATGGATACAGGCAACATCTGTATGTATGGAAAGCAACAAAAGCTATGCAGATCCTTCCAAAACCATTACTTCTTCCCAAGGAGAGTGATTCTGATATATATTTTTTTATCTTTAATAGTGATTTTTAAAAATTATTATCTTTTTTTAGCTTTGAAATGAAGGCCTAAAGAATATTTAACTCCACCATTTTGAAATTATAAACACAACTAAAATTACAAAAAAAGGTGTAAGACTGACCAAGACTAGTGTGTAGGTTGGCTGCTATGTGCTATGAGATAGTTAGTTCTACCAAATCCTTCTTCTTTCCAGCAAAATGCTGTTGAGGGAAGACTTGGTGTTTCATTGCAGTCATTAGTGATACTTATTAAATAAATTATTTAAATGTTTAAAATATGAATTCCTGAAAAAAGTGGCTTGCCTATTTGGTTGTAGTGTTTTCTGAATATCCATAAAGCTGAAATGACTGCAAAATGTAAAAGATATATATAGAGATTTTAAGGAAAGACATTTCTCTTTCCATATTCAAGTCTCAAGCTAAATTGAGGCCAAGATTTATGTTGCTTTCATTCTGAGTAGCTGCAGTTTGCAGCAGTAGTCAAATGATATTTGTGCTGAGCAGTTGCTACCAACTGGAGGTGAGCAGTATTGCTGAGCACTTGCCAGCTCTGAAGGCTAACTCAGATTTGCAGATATGTTTGTGAGGCACAAAGCACTAAGGAAGTTCATCTTAGAAGCAGTCTAGTGTTGTTTTGCTGGTAATGATAGTACTGCTGTATTTGCTTTAAATGTAATTCAAAATAATTCAATATAACTTTGTCGTATATATATGTGTGTGTATGTGTATATATATATAAAACTACTTCTGGATAACCCAGGTTATGTAAAATGTGTTTATATGTAGTTATATAATTTTTTAAGGTTAATAATATGTGACATTCAGGTAGGAATATTTCAGTATTGTTTTCTGTTGTGAAAACATGGATAGTTTAAACACAGTGATTGGAGATGATTTTTTGCAAGTGAATTATGTATATGGCATTTATGTTGACTTCAGGTATTTATCACATTTTGAAATGGTGGCAGCTAATTGTTCACAGATCGTCTTTGATTTGGATGTGATACCTCTGCCTAGTTCCCAATTGAATTATCTTTCATCTGCTGTGTTTGACACCACTTACTGTGTAATTCTGCACTCTTCAGGCAAGTGAGAGAATTTTTTTGTGTGATAATGCAAGTTTTTCTAGAGATGACAAAAATGCTAGCTGCCAGAAATTAGAATAGTGTTGCATCTGTCTCAGTCTTTGGGAAAAAGGGAAAAGGAAATGCAGCTATGATTTTAATGCCTCACAATTCAATAATTTTAGGAATTTAGGGTCTTGTTTTGGTGGGAAAAAAGTACATGATTTTTGTATTTTCAGTGTTATTTTCATCCCCTTGGAGACTGCTTCTATTTCCCCTTTTACTCTGGACATCATATGTTTGTGAGTGCACGTGCATGTGTACTCACAAAAATGTGCTCAGAGAAGCCATGTAAGTTCCAGTAATCTTCTTAAAACCAACATGGCACAGAACTGCTCAGTCTTTTTCCTTGTCTTGGAAACTGAATAATTCTTCAATAATTCTTCTGAAAATCAGATCTGATTTGTTTCACAATCACTTTATTATGGTTTTTTCATTTTTGAAAAAGATCATAGTTGGGATTTTTGAGAGTGCAGGTAACTTGCTTTCTACAAGGGCATGTAGAAAGCAGGTTCATGTTTGTAAGAGTCACACAGTATGTCTTGCTGTGCCTTTTAAAGTAATGGATTTCTTTACAGATAGAGACTGTGTGGGAAACAGAAGGAAATGTGCAGGGAACAGTTACAACTTTTATGAGCACAGCAAAATAATTGCAAAGCATATATGTAAGGTTTTTTTGAAAAATTCAGGGTTTATGTGTATCTTGCTATCTTGGACACATTCGTTCTTAAGGGGTGGAGAGGATGGCAGTTCTGAATGCCAACTGCAGTACTGCCATGTTAAGGCAACTGAAAGAGGAAGGCAAAACAATACATTGAGAAAAGGTAGCTAAGGTCAGCATATACTTTATTTACTATGGCTTTTCAAAGCAATAGAAAATCATGGGATGGATGAGGCTTGCAGGGACTGCTGGAGACAGACCAGTCAAACTTCTTGCTCTGAGCAAGATTGCTCAAGGCAATGTCAGAGCAGGTTTCAGGTGTCTTCAGGGACACTCCCTGGACAACCTATTCCAGTGTTTGGCCGGGATAAAGTGATTCATTCTTGATACCAAAATTGGCCAGATAGAAACACAGTTTTTTCTAAAACAGTTTTGAGTATTAGAAATCAGGCATTCATCCTCTGAGTGACCAGCGGTGCACTGGTCACTCAGAGGATCCTTCCTCTAATCAAGTGCCCTGAGCATCGGGTAAACAGAGCTTTTATCATACACACAGATTACATATCCATCAGCTGTCCTTGCTGACTTGACATATATGTATTACTTTATTTTACATAGTCATACCCCTTTCCAAAGTCCTTATATGGTCCTTTACAGGTCTTCTTTGGTGGTCCTCAATGTTCAGTGTTCTTTTTAGGTGGCTTTTCCTCAAGCCCAGCTTTTGAGTTAGCACAATATTGTTGTTTTGCATAACTTCTGCTTTGTCAGCCTTGCAGAACTGAGCTGGCATCCTGCTTGCATTTGGCACGACTCCTGTTTGCCTAAGTTACGTCCTTTATCTATTTCTCCAAGGCTGTGCTGTTCTGTTCCACTGTCCTTAGGAGAGTAAAATGCTGTTCTGTTCTACTGTTCTTATCAAGTCTCCCCTTTTCTTGAGAATAAGTTCCTTATGGGAACTAGTCTCTTGATATCTTTATTTCATTTTATAGTGTAAGACATTACGACAGCTGTAACACTGAATCATGATGCAAGCTAAAACACACACAGCAATTATTATGGTGGCATTTACAAGCACTTATTTTAACCAAGTCCAGCTGGGCAACCATGAAATAAGTTTGATCCAGATTTCTTCAGATCCCCATGAGTTATCATCTTGAGCTGTTGAATTTGTGTTTGTTTCCAGATTTCCTGGACATCTGTAGACTATACCACTTTGATCAATGAATACAGAGCAACTGGTGTTAATGACAGTGCATACTCTTCCGTGTGCTGCCAAGAGAAGGTCTAGTGCCATTTGTTTTTGTAAAGCAACTTGTGACAAGCTCAACTTCTTTCAGCAATGCAGTAATGACATCTATTGTACGATTATCTATATATGCAGTGGTAGCAGAAAAGTTCACTATTGTCTTTTCCAATTCACTTACTCCTAGCCAGGGTAAAAACCACCATACAAAACTATAAAATTTAATTGATTACTTAGTTACAGCATTTAAAGTTCATTTTGTACACTCTAAATAGCTTCTTATCCATAGTCCTGAGGGCACCTAGTCTTTATCAATTATTATTATGTTAGGGACTAAGGCTCCTAAAGTCCAAATGCGTTTCCAGCCTACGGGCAGCACTTTGCGGGCTTTATTTCCACATATCCAATGCCACCCTGTTCTTTTTGGTACTGGCCAAGGATGATTTACTTACCGAATATTAAATGTTTGAGCACATTGTGTGTGATTTCCAACAAAAGTTCCAATTTCATTAGTACAATCCAGTTCTCCTGTTCCTTAAGAGGGGTTACATCTTTCCACATGTGTATGATTGTAAGAGATGTTGGTGGATACTTGCATACTGACTGGTTTGTCTACTTCTTGGTGAAAGCAAGTGTTCACCCAGTAACTAGTATTAATTTCTTCTGGAACTTGAATTGCATAAATCGTTAATGTTTTCAACAAAAAAATTGTTACACAACCCCTTAGAAACAGGTTGAGGCAATATACTCCTAAGGATGACAAGAAGGCTAAAGATAAGAAAATGCAACAAAGAGTTATCTGCCATTACTTTTATTTGAAAACAAAAACTTCCTTCAGCCCTTGAAAAACTGAGAGTCTAAATCCCTTTGCTGTCAATTCGTTGTTTGTAGGTGACCCATTGTGTTTGTAAGAAACAACCGATAACCCCAGAAGGATTTGGTGTGATTGCAGTAGTTGCTTTTCACATACGAGAACATATAAGAGTTTTTAATTTGTGATAAAACAAGGGAGGATAACGATATGGGAGAAAGATGGAGAGGACAATGTGTAGCAGAATTGGTAAGGAAGTGGCAGTTTCTGTCTTGAAGAATAGATTTGTAATCTTAGTGGAGAAATGGAGAACTTGTTTTTATTTTATTTTTGCTGTACTGTCTTAGGCTCTGCAAGTGGTTCTGCAGAAGTAAAATTTTATATTAGATTTAAATGAATAAACATCAGCAAATTCTTTTGCTTCAAAATCAGGATATGCAGGCAGATGGAAAGAGGAGCAACTTGATGGAAACTCTTCTGTTTGCTTTTTTTAGCTGCCAGACATTCTTTATCTTTCATGGCTGTGGAGCCAGTGAACACACTAGTGTGCATTTTGTCCAGCATTGTATGTGTGGCACCAAAGGTTAATATGCTAAGGCTTGAAGTTATGATTCTGAAATAACAAGAATAAACCAGATGCTGAAATGCCTTTATTTTGTGTCTTCCTTCATACTTTAGCTTTAGCATTACCTTAAAATGAAGAAAGGGTTTAGTAGGAAGAAAGAAGGTAAATCTTGTTTCTTGTTGAAATGATATAGCACTTGGTACACATTCTGAGATATTTCTATCATGCAACTTTTTTTTCTTGTAGAAGACCCATAATCACATAATAAAATATTAATAGCACTACTCGTAAAAGATTTAGCTCCTAGCATGAGCATATGTAAATATAGTGTTCAAAGTGTGTAACAGATGAAATTCTCATATGTACTGTGAATGTATAATTGATTTAATTTTTGTAGTCTTAAAATTAAATGTGGTGTTCCAAGTGCTGTAATTGGATTCTGCTTACAGAGAGAGATGTGTTAAAAACTATTTTGCGAAAGCTTATATATACTAAGAAATAAAATTTCTCTACTTTGTCTTTTGGACAGAAATGTGTTAATTGTTCATGCACTCCAGAGGTCTGGAGAGTTCCTTGCATTCTGACTTCCTTTACTGTATTTTTTTAGGATACATTTTATACAAATCTAAGAATATGTGCCCTGGCATACAACACTACAGCTGCATTTAATGTCTTTATGATTATTTCCCTGCCACGGTTTCCCCCAAAACTCTGTGGAAAAAACCCAGGTGTCTTGCAAAGTAGTGCAGCAGATGACCAAATCTTAATGTATATTTATTCAGTGCATAGGTTATAACTCTTGAATCAACACAGGATTTGAGGATCCTGGTGATGACTGGTCCATATAATACTGTAAGGTCTAGCTTTGTGTTTTTCTAACTTATTTTGCTTTAGTGGGCCAGGACTATGTCTCAATGTAATTAAAAGTGTAGGTTCATAGAATCATCAAGTAGTTTGGGTTGGAAGGGACCTTAAGAACCATCTATTCCAACTCCTTTATATCAAAGAATTATTTTTTCAACCACAATTTGGATTTTTGGTTGATTTAAGGTCTTTTGGTCCTTTTTTTTTTTGTTGTTGTTGTTGTTAAAGGAATCTTGGTAATTGTCATACTGATGAGACAGGGCAGATTCCTTGGTGTTGGGTACTAGCTCTGAGGTGGGAGAATGGGATATGGCCTGTCCTTGGTTCAGTAGGATGATGTTATATATATGTACCTTACATTAAACTTTTAGTAACATTAGCTATTTTGTTTTTATTTTTTTCTCCCTAGAGAACAAATTCGTTTGGAACTAGTAATGCGGTTTTCCCCCCTGGGGACCCTGGACTGTACCAGTTGGATATTACTCTAAGAAGAGGACAGAATCTAGCTGCACGGGACCGTGGAGGTAAGTGTGCTGGTAAACATTGCCTTTATGATTGGTAAGTTGCATGTTCATTGGGTAAATTTATATGTGGGCATTAAAGTTAGAATTAAGGTTTGAGTTACAAGTGAGTTAGTTCAGCTCTGCTTAAAACTTTGTAGAAGTTCTTTGAGCCAAGAGCACGAATTGAAAGGAGCTAGGGCCAGCTAACCCTGGAGTAATAATATTTAGCTAATAGTGGTTTAATACTACTGCTAGACAATTTTCCTCCCTTTTTTGAATAGTTCAAACTAAGTACGGTGCAGCAGATTTATTTTAACCTTTCAGCTTTGTGCTGTCTTGCTGGTTATTTTATTCCTTGACTGCTTAACTGATAAACACTAGAGCAGTGTTTAAAGACAAAAACAGTGGAACCCCTATATTGTGCCCAGGCTTTACCTGTTGGCCAACCTCATATTATCATTTTTCAGTCTGCTCTGAGACATAAACCACACACATAGTTCAATTGTAGAAAGGATAATTGAAAGGTATTTTGATTCAGTGCCTTTTTACATACAACTGCAGCTTGTATTTAAAATTAAGTAAGTCAGTAATCCACTTTCTGAACAGCAATGTTAGCATGATAAATCTCACTAAGAGTGTATTTTAGATTAGTCATAATAAATTCTCTGTGAGAAAGAAGAAGCCATAGTAGAAATTTAACTGCAGAAATAGTATTGCACAGGACCTTTCCATGCTTAACTGATGAAGTTATATGACTGATTTCAGATCTCAGATATGGTAGTAGAAACCTAGAAGGCTGTTTACATTATTAGGAAATTAGTCCGCTGATATTTATGTTACTGAAACTGAAATTTTAATACACTCGCTGTTGCAGGAATAAACTTTTCTTTCTCTAGATATTTTGATATTCTCTCAAGCCTTGTTTGACATCCATTAAACATAGATACTGGAATGTTTTTGTTGCATGACCTAGAGAGACTGTCTCAGTTTCTGAATGAGTTACTGAAATTCAGTGAAAATCCATCCTTCATATTATTTATAAATGGACAGAAATGTGAATGTAAATATGATTGACTGTATGCAAGGAAGACATCTCTAATTTTTTTTCCCACAGTACAAGATTCTAGATCTACAGAAATCAAAACATAGGAGATCTGATTCCTGATGTGGAATCTCAGGTGCTGTATAAAATGTCAAATGCTTTAAAAGGTCAGTTTAGAAAAGGTGCTGCTTCAGCAGCAAGGAAACCTCCACAAGCTATCTGGGAAGCAACATGGCAAGAGTGATATTTTCTTAGTACTTATTAGTCCTAGAGCCCAGACACAAGGGTTGCAGTGCATGGTCTTCTCCCAGTCTGTTTCACAGCCAGTAATTTGTTTTGGATGGGATACACCTATAGCTGTTTAGAAGGCTGAGCAAGTAGTGGTTCTTCTTTTGAAAAGATAAAAGGGAAGGTTGTTGGTCTCTGGAATCACAGAGCAATGTTGTAGCCTGAAATCTTACCAAAAAACCAAGATGCATGAATTATTTTTCACTTCCTTCTGAAGTTTCTTCTTGTCCCTGAAAAAGCTCAGCTCTTGTCTCTTGACCAACCAAGGGAGTGTTTTACCAAGCCACTGCAAGCTGAAGTGTAGAATTTCCTCCAGACGAAGTGGTTCTGGCTAACCAGGGAGGTTCCTGGCTACCTGGGGAGGTCCCGGATGACTGGAAGGTGGCCAATGTGATGCTTATCCACAAGATGGGCTGAAAGAAGGATCCGGAAAAGTACAGGCCTGACAGCCTGACCTCAGTGCCTGGCAAGGTTATGGAACAGATCATCTTGAGTGCCAGCACATGGCACCTACAGGATGGCTGAGGGATCAGACCCAGCCCGCATGGATTTAGGAGGCGTAGGTCATGCCTGATCTTCTTTTATGACCAGGTGAACTGCCTGGCAGATGAGGGGAAGGCTGTGGATGAATCTACCTGGATGTCAGCAAAGCCTTTGACACTGTCTCCCACAGCATTCTCCTGGAGAAGCTGTCAGCCCATGGCTTGGGCAGGTGCTCTCTTCTGTGGGTTAAGAACTGACTGGGTGGCTGGGCCCAGAGAGTGGTGGTGAATGGTGCCACATCCAGTTGGCAGCCAGTCACTAGCAGTGTTCCCCAGGGATCAGTGTTGGGCCCAGTCCTGTTTAATATCTTTATTGATGGTCTGAATGAGGGGATTGAGTCCATTATCAGCAAATTTGCAGATGACACCAAGCTGGGAATGAGTGTTGATCTGCTGGAGGGTGGGAGGGCTCTGGGAAGGATCTGCATTGATGGGCCAAGAGCAACACCATGAAATTTAACAAGTCTCAGTGCCGGGTCCTGCACTTTGGCCACAACAACCCCCTGCAGTGCTACAGGCTGGGGACAGAGTGGCTGGACAGTGCCCAGGCAGAAAGGGACCTGGGGGTACTGATTGATGCCAGATTGAACAAGAGCCAGCAGTGTGTCCATGTGGCCAAGAAGGCCAATGGTTTCCTGGCCTGTATCAGGAATAGTGTGGCCAGCAGCACCAGGGCAGTGATTCTTCCCCTGTTCTCAGCACTGGTGAGGCCTCACCTTGAGTGCTGTGCCCAGTTCTGGGCCCCTCAGTTTAGGAAGGATGTTGAGATGCTGGAGCGTGTCCAGAGAAGGGCAACAGAGCTGGTGAAGGGTCTGGAGCACAAGTCCTGTGAGGAGCAGCTGAGGGAGCTGCGGTTGTTCAGCCTGGAGAAAAGGAGGCTCAGGGGAGACCTTATCGCTCTCTACAACTGCCTGAAAGGAGGGTGTAGCCAGGTGGGGGTTGGTCTCTTCTTCCAGGCAACAGCAACAGGACAAGATGACAAAGTCTTAAGCTGCACCAGGGAGGGTTTAGGCTGGACATTAGGGAAAAGTTCTTCACAGAAAGAGTGATGGGGCATGGGAGCAGGCTGCCCAGGAGGGTGGTGGAGTCATTGACCTTGGAGATGTTTAAGAAAAGACTGGACATGACACTCAGAGCCATGGTGTAATTGACAAGGTGGTGATGGATCATAGGTTGGACTCAATAATCTCAGAAGTCTTTCCAACCTAGTTCATTCTGTGGTTCTGTGAACTACAGATGTGCTCTCTCCTGCATTGACCAGGTTTCAGATTTTAACAGGGCTTCCAGGACTGAACGTTCTTTTC
Source organism: Orthonyx spaldingii (assembly GCA_013397795.1). Lineage (NCBI taxonomy): Eukaryota > Metazoa > Chordata > Aves > Passeriformes > Orthonychidae > Orthonyx > Orthonyx spaldingii. The sequence goes on along the minus strand of VZTJ01000380.1, from coordinate 30,478 downwards.
TTAGGAGCAAAATACAGAAGCCACACTTTGTAGTAGAACCTCAAGCTGGGACCCATCTACTCATGACTTAGTGTCCTGGCTGCCATCCAGTGTGTTTCCACTTGTTTTGCTTTAGTTTGCATCAGTGGTTCATGCCATTATGGCACTTAATCAACTGTTTATTCTAACATTTATAAAGTCATTCAATTATGCTACATTTGTATTAAATCAATTCTCAGCTGCAGGCACACAGATATGAAGAAGTATGTACAAAAGTATACTAGTGAAAGATTCCCCCTGAGTTCAGTGAAATAGTCCCATTGTGTGCCTTGGCATTTTTCACAGGCTAAAGGGTTGACTCTTGAGGACTGAGGGGATTATCAGCCTAAACTTCATTGCCAGCTTTCAGTGACTATCCTCTATTGCAAATTAGAGAGTTCACAAGCTCTGAAAGGTGACCCACTCAGAGGGAGATTCTGGTCACAGTCCACTGCATGCCAGGAGAGCTCAAAAGGAGCCACTCAGGACCACTGCATATAGGGTTACAAGATGATTGGCTTTAGTCATGTGTAAAATTTCCATGTTCAGGTTGGTAATTACTGGAGTTTCCAAAACATTTGCAAATTGTTTCCAAAACTCCAGCAATGATGGTATGGAGTTTTCAAAATTCCACCAACAATAGTACTGTTCCGTTTGATCTGTGATTCAAGTAGGCCATCACAGAATGGTTTAGTTTTTTAAAAACCTCTAAGATCATCAAGTCCAACCTTTAACCAATCACCACCTTGTCAACTAGACTGTAACACTAAGTGCCATGTTCGATCGTTTCTTGTTGTGACTCTACCACCTCCCTGGGCAGTCCATTCCAATGCTTAAGAACCCCTTCCAAGAAGAATTTCTTCTTGATATCTAACCTGATATCTCCCCTGGCACAGCTGGAGGCTATGTCCTCTCATCCCGTCACTACACGCCTGGGAGAAGCGGCTGACTCCCACATTGCTGCACCCTCCTTTCAGGCAGTTGTAAAGAGTGATAAGGTCTCCTCTGAGCCTCCTTTTTTCCAGGATAAACACCCACTGCTCCTTCAGCTGCTCCTCATGGGGAGCCCTTCACAATCTTTGTTGCGCTTCTCTGGACACACTCCAGAAACATAAAGTCTTTCTTGAAGTGAGATGCCCAGAACTGGACACAGGACTGGAGGTGCAGCCTCACCAGTGCTGAATATAGAGGGGCAATCACTTTCCTGGTCCTGCTGGCCACACTATTCCTGTTACAAGCCAGGATGCCACTGGCCTTCTTGAATGCCTGGGCACACTGCTGGCTTTTATTATCTGGCTGTCAGTCAGCACCACCAGGTCCTTTTCCACTAGTCTGCTTTCTAGCCTCTCTTTTCCCCATCCTGCAGTGCTTCATGGGGTTGTTGTGACAAAAGTGCAGAACCTGGTACTTGGCCTTGTTGAACTTGATGCTCTTGTGTGTGAATCAGCACATACGGTTAAACAAGGGTAACCACCAAACAACAGCCAAAATGGAAAGAGTAGCTTGATTTCATTACCTTGCTAACAGTGCCAGGCAGCAGGGACATGCAGGTATTTGCCTTAGTTCCTTCAAGCTGGGAGCAGGGATGGGGGGATAGCTGCCTGTCCCAGGGCTTCCTGCATGCCTGAGAGAGTGTGTTATCTCTCCACAGGAATTCAACTTCTCAAAACAGGCAGAGGATGAACAACATTAGGCATAATAAATGGAGTTTTCTTACACTGACATTTTTAGCATTCTCAGCTGCAAGGTCACTTTGAGTGAAACTATTCCCTCCTCCTCACCAAATCTTCTGGTTTTGACCCTTTCCCTCCCAGCACATTGGCTTTGGCCCATTGATTCAGCTTGTCCAGGTCCTTCTGCAGAGCCTTCTACCCCCAGCAGATCAACACTCTGTCCATCTTAGTCTTCGAACTTACTGACTGTACACTTGATCCCCTCGTCCACATCCTCAGTAAAGACCGTAAACAGGACTGGGTCCAATACTGAGCCCTAGGGAACATAACTAGTGACTGGCCACCAGCTGGCTGTGACACCATTCAGTCACATGCTCTGGGCCCAGCCACCCAGCCAGTTCTTACCCACAGAAGAGAGCATCTGCCCAAACCATGGGCTGCCAGCTTCTCCAGGAGAATGCTGTGGGAGACAGTGTCAAAGGCTTTGCTGAAGTCCAGATACAAATGTCCATACTCTTTCCGTCATCCACAAAGCAGGTCACTTGGTCATAAAACAAGATCAAGTTCGTCAAGCAGGACCTGATTTTCCTAAACCACTGGCTGGGCCTGATCCCTTGATTGTGCTGTATGATCACACTTAAGAGAATCTGTTTCATAACCTTGCCAGGCACTGAGGTCAGGCTGACAGGCCTGTATTTCCCTGGATCCACTTTCCAGCCCTTCTTATGGATGGACAGCATATTGGCTAATCTCCAGTCGTCTGGGACCTGGTGATAAATAAATGATGGAGAACAGCTCTTCCACCAGCTCCCTCAATACTCTCGGGTAAATCCCATCTGATCCCATAGACTTATGACTGTCCAAATGGCTTCACAAGTCACTAATTCCTCTTGCATTACAGGATGTTTAGTCTGCTCCCCACCCCTGTCTACCAGCTCAAGGTAGGTTTCCCTGAGAATAACTGCTCTTACTATTACAGTCTGAGGCAAAGAAGGTGTTAAGTACCTCAGCCTTCTCATCCTTGGTGACAGTGTTGCCCCCTGCATTCAAAAAAGAATGGAGGTTTTACTTGGCCCTCCTTTTGTTGTCAATATATTTATAAAAACACTTTTTAATTTCTTTCACAGCAGTGGTCAGATTGAATTGTAGCTGAGCTTTTGTCTTTCTAATTTTCTCTTTAGACAACCTAATGATATCCTTAGTTGCCTGCCCGGTCTTCTAAAGGTCATAATCCCACCTTTTTTTTCCCCCAAGTTCCAGCAAAAGCTTCCTGTTGACCAGGCTAGTCTTCTTCCCCAATGGCTCATCTTTTGGTACATGGGGACATTTTCCTCCTGCATATATAAGATTTTCTTCTTAAACTGTGTCCAGCCTTCCTGGACCCCTTTATTTCCCAGAAGACTCTTTCCAGAACCGGCCAAAGTCCACCCTTCAGAAGTCCAAGGCAGAGGTTTTGTTGACACAGTTCCTTACTTTGCCAAGAATTAAAATCTCTATCACTATGCCCAAGATGGGCATTCTGAGCACCACATCTCTCACCAATCCCTCCTCCATTCACAAAAACAGATCTAGTGGGATCTCAGCCCTAGTAGCCTGCCTTATCAACTGTGACAGGAAATTCCACACTGTACTAGTTTGAAAACAAACCAGTGGGAGATTGCAAGTCAGAATTAAAATTTAATAGGAAAATTAAAATAAATGCAATAATACAAGGAAAAAAACCTGACAGAGTCAGGATACAACCTGACACCCTGTTAGTCAGGGTGGTGGTAGCAGTCCAAGTGAAGTGGTTCAGTTGAAGCAGTGATCCTGTAGAAGGGTCTGATCTCCACCTGAAGGTCCAGTGGTAGCTCTTGTCCTCTGGGAATCCAGTAGGCAGGGCTGCCTTGTGCAATTCCAAAGCCCAGGTTATATCCAGGTGGGAATGCTTGGCTCCTCCCCCCTGGGCGGAGCATCTCACAATGGGATGAGGTAATTCCAGTGAGGTAATTCCATGAGTCATGCAGTGGGATCTTGACTGCCCATTAACAGAGATAACACCTGGAGGGAGTTATCAGGGGTGAGTCATGACAGGAGATAACGAACAGTGTCCCACCTGTTTTAATAGCTTGTGGAGATGGTAATAGAATATATCTTATATTGCAACCTAGGACACACACACTCTAAGAATCTCCTAGACTGCCTCCTCTCTGCTGTGTTGAGTTTCCATCAGACATCCAGCCAGTTAAAGTCTGCCACAAGAGCAAGAACTTGCAATCGTGAAGCATCAGCCAGCCACCTATAGAATGTTTCATCCATTCTTCATCCTGGTTGAGTGGTCTATGAGAGACTCGCACCAGGATGTCTGCCTTGTTGGCCATCCATCTGATTCTTACCCACAAGCACTCAAACTTATTGTCACTATCCTTGAGCTGTATGCAGCTGAAACGTTCCTTAGTGTACAGAGCCACCCTATCATCTCTCCTTCCTCGCCTGACCCTTCTGAATGGCTTCTGAACATCCATTGCAGTACTCCAGTCACACAAGTCATTCTGCCATGTTTCTGTCATGGCAACTGTGTCACAGCTTTTCTGCTGCAGAATGGCCTCCAGCTCCTCCTGTTTGTTACCCCTGCTGTGGTATTCTGCTTAAGCTGTGTTATCAGTTTCAACCTTGACACTGGCATGCTACCCCCAGGCTCATTTTTAGTGAGCCTGGTCTTATCCCCTTGTCCCTTCAAACTTAGGGGACTTTACAGCCCACTCAATCAACCGTTCCAACTCACAAGCTAGAATCCTTTTCCCTCTTTTAGGTGTTCCAAGCCTGTCAGGGAAAGACTGGTATTTCCCTTTCCTGTCTTTCATCTCAATGCCATTCCCACCTCAGCCAGGCAGATATTCCTGGTACAGTCAAGGGATGCTTCATTGCTAAACTGTCTACATGAAGGTCAATGCCTAAGAGAATTCCTGAGGTTGCAGAGTGGTTCCAAGAAGCAGAGGGGTAGACACATCATAACATGCCCATATTAAAAATATTCTTCACATTACACATAATTAATTTAAATACCTGATCTTTGGCTTCAAAATCATCACCACTACTTGAATAACCAAGGAACAAGTTAGTTGTGCTAGACAAAACATTTTGATGCCACTGAAATTCTGCCCCAGTAATCACAGGTGGGAATGTCTATAACCCTGTCACACGAGGGACCACAGTTTTCCAATGCTATAGTTTTTTGAAAGGGGAGACATAGCTTCAGGTAACGAGTACTGACATCTTGTGGCTGAATGAAATAATGCAAACAATGCTGGTCATAACCCTTCTAATTTATGTTTAGAAGAGCATGTTGCAATTTTAAGAAAAGCGATTTTTTTGGATGTATTTCCCAGTGGATGCAAACACAAACTTCTAAAATAATGCTGGTCTTTTGAAAAGCCTTAAAAGTTAAAGGAAAAAAGAAAAGTTTTGTCTTATAATTTTGCTACTGTTAATGAAAATGCGGTTGTTACTCAAGCTAGAGTTACTGTTTAAGACAGTCTTTGATCAATTAGTCCACATGCATTCCTGGATGACTGCTAGTCTCTGGGCCCACCCAAGAGTCCTCCTCCCACAGGTTATTCAGTCCTTGTGACACTTCCACATATATGTCCCATGCATACTCCATTCATATGCTATATTTAACATTTTTGTTATACCCCTTCAGGGTTGTTTTTCTGATCACACCTGATCACTTAATTGTTACTCAGTTATTTCAAGGGCCTTTGTCCAGTGCTCTCTGGTGAGTAGGTGATTGTTGCAGGAGGCATGTAATGGACTTTGTGGACTGACTTTAGAGTTAGTCTTCTCATAGTGAGTGTTGTAGGAAGTGAATTTTGTCTGCTCTACAGATAAAAGCCTGGACACAATAAAGTCAATGAAGACATACACCAGTGGTGTCTGTGGAGTATGTGCTTTTTCAAAGGCACAGCATAATTAGGTTAATATTTTACAGGAGTAATTTTTAATCTAATAGACTTCATAATCTTATTCTTGTTGTTGCATTAAGATAAAATACTAGCCCTAATAAGGACATAATTCTGTTAACTAAACCAAATACTGCCAGTATTTCATGTGTGACTTTGAGAGTGGATTGGAAATAACAGAAAGTGATGCAAGCACCCATTTGATGTTAACAGAGTCAATTAACTGAGTAATAACACCTTGGAAAGTAAGAGATTGTGCCAATAAAGAATTCTTATCATCTAATTCTGTTTTGAGTTTGATTATCCATAGTCAAATGTTGCATTTAGTTCTGTTTAAAGTAATTTAGTCTCCATTTCCTTACTGTATTAACAAGATAGAATTAACAGTGTATATATGTGTCTTTAACAGGAACGAGTGATCCATATGTCAAATTCAAACTTGGAGGAAAAGAAGTATTCAGAAGTAAAACAGTACACAAGAACCTCAATCCTGTGTGGGAAGAAAAAGCTCAAATTCTTATAGATAACCTAAGAGAACCATTGTATATAAAGGTAAGACACCAGCTTACATATGTCTGATAAATTGCAACAGAAGAACTATTGGAAGAATTCAGGTTTTGTGATCCTTGTATACTGAAAAATTTATTGTACAATAATGCATTACTAAAGACTATTTAGAGTGAAAATTATTTAAATTTTGTCTATAGAGCGATGATGTCAACATTTTTAAAAGTTGGCAAATACAGGCATTTTTCTTTATTTCGGGTCATAATTGCTTTATATTTGTTTAATGTGATCTTAGCAGAAGAACAGAGAAAGTAAACTGCATTTCATTATGATGGCATCCATTTCAATTATGGCAATATCAGTGCATAATGATGATACGAAGCATAATCTGTCCCATTAAAAGCAATTCTTTGCTGAGGTCAGTTGGGGAATTTATTGAGATGTATGCTTGATTCTCCTAGGTTTTCTAATTTTTCTGTTTGTATGGAACGCAGTGAGTTTGCTTCTATGTTTCATACCATTTTCTGCTCTTAAGATTTTTACATTTTAACTCTCCTTAGTGAATCACAGGTGAGGATGATTTTGTTATATTAGAGGTACAAATATTCTGAAATAAAAGACTGCTTGAATTTAGATCAAAAAGTAGCCAGCAATGTCCTGAGTAATAAGCAACAGTGCCACTAGTATTTCTTAGATGTCAATATTGGAATGGAAACTAGAAAAATTGTGATGATTGTTTTACACCTACAGAACAGAAAGGTGCTTTTCTGGCCCTGGTAGTTTATGGTGATCTACATGCAAAAGTGATTCTCAGTTGTGTAAAACAAAGTAGATACAAATTATGTTCCAAAAAAAGGTATTTAGAAAAACTGTAGTTCTAGGATTCAAAATAAAACATGCATACATTGAAAATACTTGAGAAAGTATCAAAATTTGGTTTACTTATTTAATCCTCTCAGCTGATCTGAAATTGCATGATGTTTTAGATCAGTATCAGTCAATCTAAAATTCATGCCAGAATTTTAACTGAAATGTCAAATTGTAGATTTTTTTTTTAGTAGACCAATGCCATTTAAACATCCTTTAAGTATTAACCAGTACTATGTTTCGTGATGCTTAGATAAAGTACATCATTACTAGAAAAGCTTAAAAGTTAATTAGAAGCCTCAAATGCCTTTTTAGTGTCTTTATTATGTTTAGTGACTCGTAAGGAATGAACAGGTGCCCAGCATGGTGAAAGAGAGAGGAAGATGCAGTGACTTGCATTGTAGCCACCTGTTTTAGTTTGTTTATGTCAATACCAATCCTGCAGTAGGGTGTGTATCTTTTTTCACTAGGAAAAGTGTGTCAAATGGTATAATGTCTATCATGGTTGTATTCTGAACATGCTGTGTGAAGTATTTTAAGCTTTATAACTCATTCAGATGTTTTAAGATATGACTGAATTTTACTAAGTCAGTTAAAAATGCTTAGCTGGTATTTTCATCATAATAATTTGTAGAGGGAAAAAGGGAGAAAACAATTTGACTTTGCACCATGAACTGAGATTTCATAATTTGTTTTCTTTTCCCACTGGAATGACTAATACATATAGAAGGAGCGAGGGTGCACACGCAGGTAGATCAGTGCATGGGAGAGACTTGTGCTCACATACTTGTATCCAACCCATTGACTTGTGTAGCTGTGCTGTACACTTTGGGTCATGGCATTTCTGTTACTACTGTCTTAACCCCATCCATGTTAAGGTGTTCGTAGAAAATGAACAATTTTGCCTCCTGGAAGAGTTTCTGTAGTGCAGTAGTTGAAGTACTTATATTAGAATGGAAGACCTTGAACCTAGTCCTGTCATATCTCAGTTAAATTTTCTCCTTTCTCCTTAGAAGGTGTCCACAAGTCTCACTCTTAGCTGAAGGTATGTTCTAGTCCTCAGAAAACCTCATGTCTACACAAAAAAAATTAATTTGCTTTTAAAGCTGATGTTGATAATTAATCTTTTCCCTTTTTTTGGATTTTTTAATTTGTGTTGCAACTTTTCTTTCTTGCTGTCCACCTTTTTTGTTTATTTCCCTGCAATAGCTGCCCCCAGATTATCTGCTGTTCTTTCTTCAGATTTAGGAAGTCATAACCCATCTCAAATAATACCATTTGATGTACTGGCCAGATTCCTGTCTGGATGTCAGTAAATTTATTGAGGTATTTTCTCTTTTAGGTAGCAAATTAGGAGGCAGGGTCCTCAGAGTATTAATTGTCATTGTTTCCTTACACATATCCATTAAGTTTTGATCTTAGATTGTAATATTTCTAATTCTAGAAATGTACACAGCCTTCAAAAATGTACATTATATTATTTCAAATACTGATGCAAGTGCTATAGTAACTCACTTTTCATAACCATATCCTGCCCTCCTACTTCTGTTTTGCAGGATTTGTAAACTAATCGATGCATAGGAAATCAGTAATTCTGCTTAATTTTATTTATTCTTTTGATCTTCCTTCTTTCAATGCCTATGTTTATAAAAATTTTTGTTTTTATAAAATTGATGTTGTTCACATGCATAGTGTAGTAGAAGTATACACCAGAGTCTCTATATGATGCAGTCTGACTTATAAACAAGCAGTTTCAAACTTGATTTTCTCGCCAGAAAGTTTCAGGTTACTTTCAGGTAGTCCTGATTCAACAGGAGAGAGACATGAAGAACACAAGATAACTCTGGAAAAGAAACTTCAAGAATGATTCAAAGTCAGAAAAGCTCTAAAGAAACAAAGAAAGATTTCTAGTACTGAAAAATGCTCTTGTGCATTGTAGGTATTTGATTATGACTTTGGACTTCAAGATGACTTCATTGGTTCAGCGTTTTTGGATCTCACTTCATTGGAATTAAACAGGTATGGCACAAACAAGCCTATGGAATATTTATATGTATTTATCTGCTGATACCATATATGTGGAGTAGTAAGTAGAACATTACGCTATAAAATAATTATATAAACCCACACAGCATAAAACTAACCAAAGAAAACCACTTACATTTAAGAAATGACTGTATATTAATTTATTAACTGATTATGCACATTTTTACAGTGTCTATGGAGAGCCTAGTTTTACAACCGCTTTAATCTTGTTTTCATATTAGTTTCATTCACAGCATTACCGTCTAATCTTTGAAATTTTTTTTCCTGTTTTTTAATCCATTGTTATATTTTTGATTTAATTACTTCAGTACATATAAGTACTTAATACAGAATTAAAGTATTTAGCATTTTTTATGAACATTCAGGCAGAATTACTTAAAAGTAGAAATAGTGCAAATTTGTGACACTGTTTGTAAGCAGGTTCATATAAATTCAGATGCCTTTAATTCTCGTGATTGAGAAATTTCATTGCCTGAGAGTGTGAAGTCCAAGTAAATGCATAGCATTTTGTCTCCTAGGCAAACAGATGTTACCTTGAATCTGAAGGATCCTCATTACCCCGACCATGATCTGGGAAGTATAGTTCTATCCGTTCTGTTGGCTCCAGGAGAACAGCGAGAAGCGGTAATTTTAAATATTTTAATAGATGTCATCACTCCTGTGATTGGTGTGTGGTTGCATGACATAAAGCCTGAAAGTAAATCTCAAATTATGCGATTAATTTGACTTTTCTAATTCTTAGGGTAACACTGAATGATGTTTCTGGTATAGTACATCATATTTCATCTGAGTTGAATCCTCCCTTATATAGTAATAAGGGATCCAGATGGATCAGGAAAAGTCAATTGCAGGTGAATGGTGCTGATTAATATGGAGGATCATCAGTAAACCATTGGTTAAGAATTTTGGACCTTGTCTGCTGTCTCTAGATAAGAATATTTGAATCCTATTCCATGTGGAAAATAAAGTTGAAAAAGGTAGTATTTCTGCTTTTTGGCATCTAATGTTAAAGGAATATTTGATTTTTTTGTAATTTCTTGAATTTACATTTCGATTACAAAATTATATGATTTTCTAAGTTTATTGTAATTCCTTCATCAGTCTTACTTTTGTGAGCTGCATAGTTGTAAGTGAAAATAGTTTCCAGGTTTCTAGATACTCTTAGTTGTGACAAGCTTTTTCTATTATGTTTTACTAGCTTTTCTAAGTTGACTTTTGACTCGAGCAATAGAAGCAGAACTGTGGCAGAAATAGAAGAGGTGATTCTTACTCTGAGAGGCTGTAAAATAATATGGATTCTTTTGGCCTCAGAGAGGCTGTAGGGAAGCATTTGGACCTTGTGGCTAAATTTTGCCAGAAACAAGTTGTTTTCAAATTAAAGGAAAAACCACCCCCAAGCAATGGAACCTGTGGAAGCAGGGCATGTTTTGTTGGATTTTTTATGCCAGTCTCTTTCCCAAACAGTGAGTCACTACTGTGCAGCCACAAAACTCAGAAACTTTACTCAGAAAATTTGCCCAGGCACTTGAACACACAGACAAACACACTCAGTATTCACCCGCACCGTCACCACAGCCAGATTTCCAGAATCTTCCAGGAAGAAAACTGTTCTGCATGCCCAGAACTCATCCAGGAGGTATTGGGGCATTTACTGGAAGAGCCAGGGTTATACCCCCGAATTTTTGACATGTATGTGGGCCTCCAGCTCCAATGGAGCAGGACTGGGCATATCACAACCGTGGGCCATGATCACCCATGCATCACAGAAGCCACAGGTGGTGGTATCTTACTCTTCTCCTGTCTCTTTCTCTTTCTCTTTTGAATTTTCCTCTCTTAAGATGATCATACACTCCAACAGAGCTATACACTCCTTTTCCAATCCAATACACTTTTGTTTCCAGTTATGGTTTTAAAGCACTTGTTTTAATACATTTTTTTCGTATATTGCTTATTTAGTGTAGTTTTGCTTCAATCCACCCCTAAGGATCCATTAACAATGAACCTGGTTGCCCTGCCTCAGGGACAGGTTGCAGCAGAGGCTAAGAAAAAGCATTACTTTGATGAAATTGTCCATGGGTATAGTCAGCTGCATGTTTTTTGTGAGAACATACATGTTTCTATATGCTGCACTGTGAGCCATCATCCTGTTGCATACCTGAGGCAGATTCTACTAGTGTTCTTTTTACACTTTTCTCCCATGTAATATTATAGTCTAGTAAGTCGGTTACTGGAACTAGGTGTTTGGTATGTAGTAATGCAGAGATGTAGAATTTTGGAAATGGTTTTATCCTCTGTTAATTTTCTTCATGACATTCTGTTAGCACTTCGTAAAAATAATAGAATGTGGTGGTGATGTACATCTAGCTTATATGAGCAGTGTATTTTTTTTAGCATTATGTTTGGCCATATAACCCAGAATTCTGTCTTGCAAATTTACACCACAAGAGTAATTGTCATTTAAATTAAGAAATTAATTTAATTTTGGATTTTTTGTGCGTTTGGGTAAGACTAGCATTTCTGAGTCAGCTGGTAATTGCCCTGTTTTTCCAAGTTGTTTTGGTACTATCCATAGTCCTAAATCATGCAGCACAGAAACACTGTATTTTTATGTGGTATACCATTATGTGGACAGCACATTTGTTCCCTTTCTTCATCATACAGAGAAGGTAGCTATTGTTCTGCCCCATGTTGTCTGCTATTATACAGAGTGCTCCAGAAAATTAGAGAAAGTGAAATGAAGACACTTCAGTGTTACATGCTTTTCATATGAGTGTTGGTAAATTAGCAACTGAATGTTGAAAGGATTGGGAGACTACAGAGTTGCTCTTTAACAACTTTTTTAATGTTCAGCTGACTGACTGGTTGTAATAGGACAAAGAATTGGGTTTGTGTTATTACACATTTCATTATTAGCTTATTTTAGTTTAGCTCAAATCACCAAATTTTCTTCCCATTTAAACTGTTATATGGAACTTCATTCTGAAAATACCCAAGATTCCAATTAAGAATCTGATTCCTAATCTGAAGCTTAATATTTATTATTAGAAATTAGTCTTTCCTAAATATAATCTCAAAGCAGTTCTGGCAAAGTTGCCATAAAATCAGAGAATTTGTGTCACAACACAGGGAAGATGACCTAGCAAGTTCATACTCAATCGCTGTATGTTTGTGTTATGGGTTTAATTGTTCAAGACTCAATTACCTTTTTTCAGTTACTACATGTACTTATTTATTTATTAAATTTTATTTACTCTCTAAGAAGCAGATATATTACAAAATTTATCACTTCAGTTGAACTGTCATCTTTGGTTATTTTTGAAAGGTTTTGTAATAATGAGGATATTTTTTATTGAAATGAAAAGGACTGAGGTCAATAAATTTTCAAATGTTATGTTAGAGGATCAAGGCTAATTCTTGTCCACTCTTGAAAATGTGCACCATATAAAGCAGCAAAAATAGCAACTACTACATTCCCAGTCTGTGTAGCATGCTTTTTGAATGATTGATGCTCCCCCTCTACTTGGACATCTCTATAGAGATAATAATGTGAGTGTAGTTGAAATATATAGATAAAAACCTGAACACTTTTAAGTATGCATTAATGGCTGATGCATAGAAGACAGAGATACACGGTCTCTTCACATCATGTGCAGTTTTTTCCTGCCATTGCAGATTTACTTAAATCCTGTTTGTTTTATATCCTTATATAGTGTACATTTCAAAAATAAATTTTCTCCTGAATAGGTTTTATTTTGCTCAGGTGGTAACTCTTAAATTGCTTGCAATTAAGAGTTGCAAGTAATTATGTAATTTACATACCACTTTACACTGCTTGCATATTGTTACACATAAATGGTGTTAAATGGTTAAATTGTAAAGCTGAAGATTACAGAAATTACCTGGAAGTACTTAAATTGCAGGTACTATAATTCCATTTGTTTAAAATGAGACTGTTTATTAAGACCATGGAGGAAATCAAAAAATAGAACAGCTTCAAAAGCAGAAGTATTAGCTTTCCCATGTAGCCACAGAAACCATATTATGTATTGATCCTGTATTTTGGACAGGTCTCTAGCCGTATTTCAAATTGAGCCCTGTTGAACAAGACTTGCTGTTTGTGATGTGTTTTTTAGTAACTTTTTGATGTGGATTATACTTTCCAAAGATATCCTTTCACTGCCTGAACTGCAGCGAGGCTGTTTTGGAGATCATGCACTGATGTGCAGGTAAAGGAAAAGTCTTTTGAGGATGCGTTTGTGTGGCTGGAGGACAGGTCTCACAAAACATTTTATTAGCGTTTCAAAATAATGTAGCTGTATGTTACAGGAAGATGCATCCTGTCACACTGCCTAAAAAATATTGATGCTGCTGGAGGATAAGATACTCCAAGTGTAAGTTTGAAGTTAAATGGAACAAATTCAGGGCCATAGTTTTATATTGCCACCTGTCTGTGATAGAAGTGTTATGGCAAAGGATTTTAAAAATAAACAGCCAGCTTGACAGAGTAATAGTTTGTTTTGTTTTGGATGAAGACTTGAGGTGTGAAAAGAAATGATAGAGGTATTTGGTCCACACAGGAGCATTGTTTCCCTTACCTTTCTGAAAAAATTCTGATGAAATTCAGATTTTGTGTGTACTGACTGATGAGATGACCTTGAGAGTTATAGCTGGAAAGCCTTATTTCCTCAGAGCAAAACATTACATTTTGGGATTCAGATATCAATGAAGACTATTAACATAAATATATGTTCATATAACTGTATGCAAATCCGTATTACACTGACTATAAAAGAGGAGTATGTATTTTTGAGTCCTGGTGGACTGTGAAAAAAAGTGCTTAAGTAGTTTGCAGTTGTGTTTTTTCCAGTAGAAGATATTGGACATAATTTCAATCATAAGGAGATTCAGTAAACCAGTTTAATAAATAAGGACACATTATTTGATTTTTGTGGTTCATTTTATTTGAAAAAAATGCAGAAATAGCCTGCAGTTATTGAATACTATTGTAAGAGTATGGGTAGATAAACAAATCAAAATTTCTATAAAATCTTGTCTGTACCTTTGCATTTGCTACCTGGTGCTTGTCCTAAAGGCATAAAAATGTGAACTTTTAAAGTAATAATCTTGAAATGTCTCATTCAAACTATGTGCATGAATAGAAGTGTAGCATATCTAAAGGACTTATTAGAAGTCCTATTCTTTTGATTTTTGAAGGCAATTGATTTGTTGTGATTTATGAACAATCATAAATTGTGAATCAAAATTGATTATTTTTATATTACTATAAAAATTAGAAAATTTTTAGTATTCAAGAGAAATTTCATCCATTTCCAGCCTAATGCAGTAATTTGCAGAAGTACTAATTCCAACAATTAATTTGTATTTGCTTTGTTTTGCTTAGCAGTACTTGTCTTTTACATTAATGCAGCATTTTAGTTTTATTGTTTTGGGAGGACAGATAGCTTAGGTAACTGGTGTAAACTAAAAAGATGTAAAATAAATAAATATGAGAGAAGTATGCATATATAAAATGTTAAAACCTGTGAGCTCTAAAGATTTGTTAATTTTAACTCTATTAATAAAAAATGATGTGGTTATGATGTACTTTCTGTATTTTTCATTAATTTCTCCTTTTAATGACCAGTTTAAAAGAAGTCAAAAGTAGCAATTAGTTGATTTTTTTCTTAGACCTGCTCCAACAAAGCTTGTCTTGTTACTTTAATTCTAACAGTGTTTATTATTTCCTTTTGGATACACGTGGTGCTGTGCATGCTAGTGTGCTGTTTGTGATTTCGTGCATGTGTACAGGCTTCCTGCAGATTCTGTTTGATGTTGTAGTCGTGGGTGCCACAATGCGTGTAAGTTTTTCTGGCTCTTTTTCCATCAGCATTCAGTACTCAGTTTCATCACTGGAAAACCTGCAGTAAGCAAAGTCTTCAGAGCTGCATGTCACCCATGTCCTCACTACAACTGCTGTTTCCTACCTGGGTCTTAACAGGCAACGGCTACAGGAAATGACAAAGTCGGTAGCTTGATAAAAGGTGTTGCTTTGGGACCAGCAGAGATTGGGGGCAACTGGTCATCACTGCCAGCAATCTAACAAACAAAGAAAATTTAAAAAAGGAAACATATGAGTTTATTTAATGAGATTAAAATTCAAGGCATTGTTTTTTTCCTAAAATAGTCTATCTCAAATGATGCTTAGGTTTTTTTGCTTCCTATGAAACAAATAACATTAACATGCTGTCAGTTTGCTTGTTGTCTTAAATCATATCATGCATTATTACTATTTATTTGTTTATTTATTTATTTATTTATTTATTTGCCAGAGGGACAATAATATCATAGAGAAAAACCCCAGAGATAGACTCAGGGCGTGGAATATTTTCAGATGAAAAAGTTCCATGTAGATCATCCATCCTGATCTGCCCTATGCTATATGTTTCTTTTATTGGTTTCTGAGGATGGTTGTTATGGCTTCACCTTCTCCTGCTGTAACTGATAATGATGCCAATGCACTCAACAAGGGTGATTGTACCTTTCTGTAGCTACTATTCAAACTGAACTCCTTGGAGTTGGAAGAATCATAGAGTGGTCTGGTTTGGAACGAACCTTAAAGATCATCTAGTTCCATCCTCTTCCAGTAGATCAGGTTGCTCAGGGCCCCATCCAGCCTGGCCTGGAACACCTGCAGGAATGGGGCAGCCACAACTTCCCTGGGCAACAAATTGCAATGCCTCACCAACCTCATGGTGAAGAATTTCTTCCTGGTATCTAATCTAAACCTGTATAGTTAATTCAGCTGTCAGGCTATATCCTCTCCCTTGCTCCCAGCCTGCTCTGAAGCCTAGTGAAGCTCAGTTTGTGCTCTGACCTATAGCTATGCAGGATTCAGAAATGACAAGGAAGGGAGGAGCTGTGCTGTGTTGGACAGGACCCAGGAACTCAGATTTTCTTTAGGACGTGCTATGGGCCTCAAGCTGTTTAATTCTTATGTGGCTGTCCTAGAAAAATTAGTTAAATGGCGTTCTGCAGCTTTGTAGTATCTCTATATTTTCCAAAACCACAGTGCTATGATTATTATTAATTTACAACAGAGCCCTTTGGATTTAACTGTCCGTAGCAATTTAAAAAGTTTCCTCAGCAGAAAAGCTTTCCTTATGAGAAAAATAACTAATTTTCCTTCTCATAAAAAACTATGTGTATTTGAAAAATTTCTGGATATTTCAAAAATAAAACCCCCACATATTTTCTGTCATTTAATTATTTTCCCCAAAATAAAATTTAATTTCTTAGCAAGGAAAATATTTTCATTTCAACATTTATTTCCATTATTTGAAAAAGATAGTGTTTTTAATAGTTAATAAAGAATTAAAATTATTTGCTTTTCATGACAAAAGTTTCAATAGAAATTAATGACCTTTGATTTATTCCTGCTCAGTGTCAATAACAGGTTGCTAAATCTTACTAAGTTGTATAAACTAATTTCTTTGCATTTCTACAGAATTGCTTTAAGCAAAAGTTGTGTTTACAGATAAACCTTCCACAACTTACTTGACCAGAATGTCTCTTTCATTTAGTGATTAAGAATCTTTTGTGGATACTTTGCCTCCCAGTATGTCAGAGCATGGTGTCTAGCAGTGCCAAGGTTTTACACATTATTTAGGTAATGGGACAGGGCAACTGAGATTTGGCTTTTTAAAAGAGTGACTATAAAGCTTTTTTTTCTATCTCATGTATGTAATTATCAAAGAAAGAACTATTTTTATTGCTGTGAAATGAACAAGCAGTGAGAACCTTAAGAATTTTATTATAGATCCATGTAATCAAAGGAGCCTCGTGCAGGTTTTCTCTTTTGTGGCTACACCTGGGAGTAAAATAGTAGTATTCAAAAAAATTGGAGTACTTTAATATTAAAAAAAGTCTACTATTTAAGTATCAGTCAGAATTGAAATCACTATCAGTAATGGCACATTCATTTCTTTCCATTTTTTAATCTAATTCTTTCTGTCTTTTCTTTCCTACAAGTTTATGTAATGCATTGTCTCCAGAAATGAGACATTCATACCACCCAGAGAAGTATGCCTGGATGTGCACGGGGCTGCTACTTGTCTGGATTTATTTCAGTCTTGTGTACCTGTTGCTGGACTGTACATGTTGCTGCTTCAGTTGTAGTGGTGGTTAAATGTGGATTGCCCTATTTGAGACTGTTGGACTCCTTTTCTGTATTGCAGAAAAAAGGTGATTAAAATGCTCTATTTTATTTTCAGACAATGCTAATGAGGAAGAGTTGGAAAAGATCAAGTAAGGTAACTTTGTAACTTTTAGCATGTGGTCTTCTAGCTTTTGGCATTTTTTTTTTGTTTGTTGGTTTTTTTAGAACAACTATGATTTGTTGCCAAGCATGCCATGTAGGACTGGAAACTTCTGGTGTAGGACTAATGTCCTTCAAAATGTGTTTTAGTGACAGTGTTTTTTGTTTCATCAAATAAACATCATCTTACCCTTCAGCTTTTAATGTAATTATGCAACCTTTCAACTTTGGTACAGCACTTTAACTTATCTTGAAGGCATTGAGTAACTTCATGTAAGTGGCCAGCATGTCCTGACTCCTTTTCTAAAACCTTTAATTTCTGATGTGTAAACAATTTCCTTTGTTAATGTAAACAAAGAATTCATGCTTAAGTGTCTCTTTCATTTTCCTATTACTTCTCTTACTGATTAGAGTTTTTGTGTGCAAAGTTTTCACAGTGAAGCTTCTTGAAGACAATTTCCCCCATCACTGGTTGTGCACAGGTGACTGTCATAGCCAGGCTGTACAAGAGTGTAGTGGACTCCACTTTATAGAGCTCTTGAGAGCTCTTCAAGCTTTACACCTCTTAGGAGTTATGGAAGTAATAAAAACAGAACAGCGTATGCTCTTTTCCACATGAGAAAGACTGAGAGTTTGACTGTAGTAGAATACAACCAATTTTTACCTTATTTTTCCCCCTGTATTGTTAAAAAAGAGTGTATTTACTGCCTAAAGCAAGTGAATTAAAATTTCTCTGAGACTTGAGCTAGTGAGGTAGATAGAAGTTATCATGTAAAGATGTTAAAATGAGAAAAAAGATCAAATAGCTATGTGAGTTGGTTCGCTTATTTTGTTATTTACTCTTCTAGCATATTGGTGCACAACTTTAAATAGGAGGTTATTTATATACTGTGTCATATGTGGTGCTCATTTGACAAATATTTGCACTTTCTTAAACCTATTTGTATTTTTAACCTTAAAAAATAAAAGAGAGCAGTGTTTGTAAGTCTTGGGTTGTGGATGGGTTTTTTACACAGTCTGCTTCTGGGATGCAGGACAGTACTCAATCTGTTTCCTTGATGAAATTTATGAAGCAAAGATACTTGGTGAAGAGATGATGTGTAGTAATTTGGTTCTCATGTGGTTCATGTAACTTCCTGAAATATCTAGGATGCTCAAACTGAAGAGATAAGGAAGAGCTGTGAGAATACTCTTCTTCTTGAGAAGGGTAGAATTGGTTTGCATCATGAAAGTTGTATGTTAACTCCTGATGTGCTGACTATATTGGGTAACAATTTGGCCCCATTGCAAACTGACAAACTGTGAGCTTCAAAAATCCTGAATGAACGCCGCAGCATGAGAGTTGGGAATTCTTTAAAGCTCTTCAAATGAGTTATTTATCCCTGTTCTGCTTTGTTACATTGATTGGATAACATTTCATTCAGTTACTGACATTTTTGCAAACTGGCATATCAGAATATTTTGCAAATGTGAATTTAGGGTTTGAACATTGCATTTTTGCTATGGTTATCTTAGCTGAAGTAATAATTTAACCTAGAGGTGTAATGCATATACAATATCTTACATGCATTGCTGTGTTTATAATTTATATACAGAAGTATGTCACTTAAAACACAGATCATTTGCCTTGTGGGTCTATTCCAGCATTCCAAATCTTTGATCTGCTGTCAGCAAAACAACTTTAAAAATCTTCTATTTACAAAGAATTCATTTGAAAGACTTGCTGTTCTCTGGGGTGCAGGGTAATCAATATTAAATAAGACTCTTATTTCATTTGCTGATTTTAAAACAAAGTGTCTAAAAGTAGGTGTGTAACCCTATTAGGTAATAGAGAAAGTGCCCTTTTTGAGATCATTCTTCTTCAGGAAGTTTGTCTTATGCTTCTGAGAGCTGAGGAAAAAGCAGAATATTAGAATTTTTTTAAGGCACCATTATAAAATTTCCTAAACGTAATTTTGTATCTCTCTAGAGACTCTATGTACACTTCTAATAAATGAATTTGTTTTTACAGGTTATGGCACTGTTCTTCAGTTTTTAAAGTTTGTTCTTGAAGCCTACGTTTTCTTTAACATAGGTAGCTTGAAATTAAGTTGTAGCAGTGCAGACCACTGTGGCATTGCCTGTGTTCATGAACTGCATGTCCAGCTCATGTTTTCCTATGTGACTACAACTATTTAAACAAAGCTATTTCAATGAGGCAATACCTTCTAGCCAAAGCATACCGAGAGAGAGCTCTGTCAGAAACATCCATTTCACTGAAAATTGTTTTCTTCTGAATAAGTGTCTACTTTTTCCATTTTCACATCTGTGGGAGAAATGCTATTAAATTGAGTTTGAACGTGATCAGACCCCACATTAAACTTCTTACATTAATGACCCATTAAGGAAACACTAGGAAAACTTTTTAAATGCTTTAATTTAAGGACAAACTGATGAAACAAGTGGTTTAGCATTTTTAGCTTACATATTAAGGGAAAAAGATATGTAAATTTATCTGCTATGCCCTCTCAAGTAACATCATTGCAGTAAAATCTAGAGGAAAAGATATGGCACCTTTTCTTCTCTTATACCCTCTCTTCTGTTTCATATCATCAATGCTAAGTTTAGAACTGAGACCACTAAATATAATGATATTCTTTAATTTATACTATTAATGTGTGATGAGCTGTTTCAGAGTGACATTGATCAATTAGAACCAAATGTTCATTCTTCCCAGAAATGAAGATAAATTAGTATGTTTTGCAACAAGTTATGTATAAACTAAGATTAACAATACATTGTCATCCCAAAGTCATAGAGTCATAGTGTGGTTTGGGTTGGAAGGGACCTTAAAGACCATCTAGTTCAACCCCCCTGCAGGGACAACTCCCATGAGACCAGGTTGCTCAGATCCCCATCCAATATGGCCTTTAACACATCCAGCGATGAGGCATCCAGAGCTTTTCTGCACAATGCATTCCAGTGCCTCAGCACCTTCACAGTCAAGATTTTTTTCCTAATACCCAATCTCAAGCTACCTTCTGTCAGTTTGTAGCCATTCCCTCTTGTCCTATCACTCCATCCCATTGTTAAATGTCTCTTCAGTTCTCTTGTAGCCCCTTCAGGTACTGGGAAGGGCTCTCAGGTCTCTCCAGATGCTTCTCTTCTTTGTGCTGAACAACCTCAACTCTCGCAGTCTGTGTTCAAAGGACAGGTACTCCAACCCTCTGAGCATCTTTGTTGCCTCCTCTGGACCCACTCCAATAGGTCCATGCCCTTACACTGAGAATCTCAGAGCTGGATGTAGTACTTCAGCTGGGGTCACAACAGATTAGAATGGAGTAGAGGAGGAGAATCATCTTCTTTGACCTGCTGACCAAACTTCTCTTGGTGCAGCCCAGAAGGTCATCTGTGTCCTGGGCTGTAGCAACACGTGTGTAGGTCATGTTAAGCTGCTTATCCACCAACATCTCCCAAGATCTTCTCCTCAGGGCCGCTCTCAATCCGTTCTCTGCCCAGCGTGAATTTGTGCTTGCCTTAGCCCTGGCCAAGTTGCAGACGATGGCACTTTGCCGTGTTGAACTCCATGAGATTTGCACGGGCCCCCTCTCTCACAATTGAGAAGCTACTTCTGATTATTTGCAATTGGGGATAAAAGAGTGTATTTACTGCCTAAAGCAAGTGAATTAATAGTGGTTTTGCTTTGCATTTAGGTAACTATATTTCCTTTAATTCAGCTTTAGAAACTTCTGCATATACTTTTAAACTGAAAAATATAACTTTTGAACATTTTAAACAAGAATGAATTGCTAAATTAATGGCTTTCAACTCCAAACTGCTGACTGTTTTTAAAATTTCTTTTAGAAACTTTTCTAAAGGTATGTGTGTTCCAGTTGCACAAACTCGTGGCAAAACCTATGGCCTTAATAACTCGTGGTTTTATGCCCAACTCAAAATACTTTGTTTCTGTGGCGCCTGATTTGCATTTTCCTAATATCAAAAGCATTTTTTCTCTTTTAAAATTGAAAGAAAATGCTTCTCCACTGGAATGAGATGCTTCTTGAGAAGTAAATAAAATTGGAAATTGCAAATCATGGTATAAGTATTGCAAAGACAAACATAAGCATAGAGTTGTATAGTGTTTCTTAATTGAAGGAATTTATGGTTCGTGCAATCTTTCAACCAGAATCTTTGAGCCAAAACTCACTTGAATATCAGAATACATGGTAGAATTAGTGCATTTGAGTTTTTGTGAAGAATCTTTTATGACTGAGAAAATACATTTGTGTTTTATAAGCCATGAGGTTCTAGGTGTCAGTTAGGCTACTGTAAATAGTGCTTGAAGGAAAACTACTAAATAATGGAATAGAAGTAAAAACCAGTCAGAATAGATATGCCTGTTTGGTAGACATCTAATTATAAAAATTATGCAAATCTTTGCTGAGGCATATATTTGCATTAATTGTATGTGAGTGGTAACAGCTGATCCAGCTAAGAACAAAAACAGCAGAGTAACATTTTGTCATGGGGGTTTCACGCCTACATTTCCAGAAGCATGGTGAGTTTCCATCAAGTACTAGTTGCCACTGTCTTTTTGTGTATCACGTTCATGTCAGCTTTAGAACTTTGGTGACGTTGGTTATACCAGACAATAACAGGATCATCAGGAGACCTGTTGACTTTCACATATGGTAGCCACAGTTTCCAAGGGGAATTAGTGGGAGAAAGAACAGAGACGGTTAGGACTATACTGGCACATCCTCTCTGAGAAGTGCTTCTGCATGCTGTTGTCCTGTATAAAGGTTTTCACCCTGTTCCAGAAAATTCGAGTTCATAGTGAGTGCCACAGTCTGCACCATGCTATACCTGAGCTGCATCCAGCAAGTGCACTTAAGAAGAATGCCAAATTATTCCATTTAGAAAACCAAAAAATATGTGAAATGCTGCAAAAGTATGAGATCTTATTACAAATATTGTAGTATCATGGTAGCATTGCCCTACAGTAGCAGTATTGGGTTATTGAGTTAGCGCAAACTCCATAAACCAGATTTAACATGGCAGTTAAGACACTCAGGGTGTAGGGCAGTGTAAATTTCTCAACTATAGAAATTTCTATTAGCTTCATCTAGAATTAAAATAGCCTAAAATGTAAAATTTAGTTGAAAAAAAGTTAAGGAAAGCATTCTTTCATATTGCAGTAATTATAAGTAGCAGTCCATTTAGAAAACTTCCTTAGTTACAATGAGCAGAAAATAAGATGGAATCATCATAATCCCATTGAAGGCATTTTTGTAGGTCAGTGTCTATATGTTGATGACTTCTACAAGGTGTCATAATCTATTTCATTTATAATATAGAAAAAGCATTGCAAATGCATATGACTGTCCCTTGATTTTTCCGTTTTGTATGTAGAACTAGCAGCTGTATCTACTGACATTCTCAATCTTCATTTTACATTGTTCATCCAAGGTGTGTGAGCATTCTAGAAACTGGAGGAGAGGAATTCTGTTTACTTGAACTTACAGCAGTAATTTGAAACACTTACTTTGATTCACTTTGCTATATTTTTACATCAGTGCTCTCTTAAGTGATGGAGAGACGTATTTTTTTTTCTATATTTTTCGCTAATTTCTTGATTAATTTTTTTTTAAGCTTCCAAACCAAAGTTATTTTTTGGGTAGAAGTGCCTTTGCAGGACATATAGCTGCATTATTGATTTGCTCTTTAAAAAATTTAATAAGTTTGTGGTAGGCTGTTCTATTTCTGTCTATTGTGTTCCAGGACTCAGAGGAGCAATGTGTCCTAGGGGTGTGTGTAATAAGGAGGAGATTTAATAAAAGCAGAATTTGTTTTCAGAAGCACATGGCAGTGAGAGAGGTGGTACTTTGCAGGGAATGAGGGCTGATCAATGAAGAAAGGAGGTCAGTCTGGGAGAGGAGAGTGTGTGGGCTTTCTCCAACTCAATATGGACTAAAGTTTCAAAGGACACTTAGTTACCCAAAGATAAAAATATGAGATTTTCAAAAGTACGAACAAAGTGCATCTCTTCTTTTGACAAAAGTAAAATAGCTGATCAACAATGTGGTATTGATTATCCTGGGATCAATGCCCAGATTCTGACTAAGCCTAGTTGGTTTCCCATCCTGTAATGTTATCCAGAAATACCTGAATGCATGCGGAATATGAAGCCATGTTTATTAGATCATATTTCAGCTCTGATATCTGGCTAGCTGAATTAATCATATCTAGCAGAGGGTACAGTACTGTCAGAAGATTCTTTCCTGTTGATGCCCCTAACCCACCCACTACATCACATTTGGACAGTGTGGCAGGATGACCCCCCCTCCTTCCTCCCACTGAGGTGCATAGATAAGATAACCTCTGGCATAGCAACTCACCAGGGAGTCACACCCTGGCACCAGGAATCTGTCCAGACCCCCATGCCAGGAATCTGGAGGACAGATGGGAGAAGAGATAGAAGAATGTGTACGTGACAGAAGGCATGTCTTTTGTTCTATGAAAGCATCACCTATGTACCACAAAATCAGAAGTTTCTCTTGCACATTCTACGAATGTGTGGAGATAATTTCTCCCCAAGGATTTCGCGGACCCTTGTGGTAGCTTCTCTAGAGATTAAAAGAGAGGATCTGATGTGTGTGGACATCCCCGACAATTGGATGGTAAGATACATTGAATCCTAATTATACTATTTTTTTTCGCTAGCTGTATTTGTAAACGTGCACTGTATAAGTTATACTATTAATAGTTTTTCTTTTTCCTGTGTAGTAATATTCTGTTTTAAGTCTCTAGTCTGTTCAATTGGTGTCTCTTGAATAAATGATTTATTCTATAATACACCGAATCAGCCATTATTAAAAGAACTTGCGAATGGAAGTGGGTTCTGGGGTGCAGGCCGCCTCAGTAAGTAACTATCTATTGCTATAGGTCTAAGCAGAGGTAGAAGCTTATTTTAACTCCATAATATCCATTCATAACAGACAGAATAGGTGGAACACAAGTGAAAGCTGTGTTTATCACATAAGAAAATGCTAGGTTTGTGTGCTGTTTATCAAGCATTAAAGCAATGTGTGGATATGAAAATATGTGGGTTTTTCTTTCACATGCAACTTTGAGCATCCTTTGATGTGAAAGACTCATTTCCAGAAGTCAAATTTAAATTTCATTTTGGAAAAAGAGAGAGAAAACTTCACTCCATGCAGGCTGCAACTTTCCCACCAACTCCTCTCTTTGGAGGGTTTAGAACATGTTGGGAGTCACCATGCCTGTATCCTGCACAAAAATGTGACTAATGTAAATAATAGTCCCACATTAATGATGGTTGTGGACTGAGATCTTGATCTCGCTTCTTTCCAAATTGTGGCATTATATATGAAATTTGTAACTTCCCACCTATTTACAGAGAAATGAACAGCTGTGCAATTTCTTCATTTTTTTTTCTGCTTGTGGCACAAGAGTGAATCCAGGCTGCAATACTCAATATATGCTTTCTGAGGGAAACGAGTTACCTAAGAATAAGTCTTGAGAAACTATCCTTCACAGGAGAAATTGAGAAAGATACATTCTTATTTCTTTGTTTTATTCTCACAGTTTCCCTTCCGAATTTGTGACTCACTTTGGGCTGGATTTTACAGGTTTCTTAGATACCCAAAAATGTACTTAGAAATATGTCTGTCTCACACTGTGAGATCAGAATTGTAAAGGAAGAACCTTAAAATGTGAAATCAGTCTACTTTCCCATTTTTTCACCTATTAGTTTTTTGTCAAATTTGACTTGAAATCTGAACATTCTTTTTTTTTGTTTTTTTCTGCCTGCAAGAACCATTGTATGAAAAAAAAGAGGTTATGTCAGTAAACTATCTGTAATTTTTGAGAATAAGTGTGGCTTTGACTGGAAGAAAAATGTGCTGGACTCCCTTCAATCTTGCTTAGAAACAAGAAGAGTCCCAGCTGGAAGTTATTCTTGCTGGAGAAGGCCACATAGCCTATGCCTTTCATGTCCAGGAAATCTCAATAGCTTTAGTTCCAGCGAGTTATACCCTGACTCTTTCAGTATCTCCAGTGGGCTGTACCCTGACTCTTTCAGAACATCTCCCTTTCGCTGTTACACGTGTCTGTGTGTGACCAGTAAAGACAAAAAAGAGGTCTGCTGTGGTCTACATTCCCTACCTTGAGGAAGAAACAGCCACAATCAATCAGTACCTCTTTTTGGCAGCTGGCTGCTTTTCTTCCAGCATAGTGAGACATAGTCTCTGGAGCTTCACTGTCAGTCAACATGTCACTGGGCTCTGCATAAAGCTTTGATTTTCATTGACTGTGAGATGTGGCTCTGACCTGGGAGGACTTCCTCCAGCAGCATGTGAATGCTTTTTCTCAGGCCTCCTGCCTGACTCTTGTGAACTCCTGTCTAACCTGTCTGTCATTTTACACCCAGCTCTTGGTTATCTAGATTTTGCCTTGCCACCTTTTGTGGAATAGTTTCCCCCACTGGTGAAACTACTGACTGGTCGTAAAAATTCACCTTGCTTTATAAGGGTGCAGATGCTCTAGTGCAGCGAGTTACTGTAAGAGCTGCTGAAAATATGGTATTTAGATCAAGTATGCTCTAAATTTTTCACTGTCTCACTGATAGTGAAGTAGAGAGATATGCAATTGTGCTTATGATTTACTTCAAAAGAGTTGTAAATGCAAACTCAAGCTTGTTTTCCATGATAATATCCTGGAAATCATATGGATTCCCATTCAGCTCTTAAAATACGCCCAAGACCTGTATATTCTTTGCAAAGGAAGTCTCAACCACTGCTTATATCGCAGTATGAAATGTCTTCCTAAACATGTCTGGTCTCTTCTTCTTTCTCTATCTCTTATCACCTTGTGATGAGGGCAGAGTCAATGTTGGTTGTCTATTATCCAATCTTTCTTTTGCTCTAAGCCTTCTAAACAACTGGAACAAGAAGAAAAAAATCTACCACTTGTTCACAAGTCAAGTCTTTGGCAATATTGACAGTATGCCTTCAATGAGAGGTGTATTTGTGCTGAGAAAAAACTTGAAGTTTATATAATGCTCCCAGGTTGTAAATAAAATATCTTCTGGCAGCTGATTTTCCTAAATCTTCCCTAATTTTTGTAGTTTCTGCTTTCTTATGTCCCACTGCTACTGCGTGTCACAGCTTAAGTTAAAGATTAATCCACATACAGTTCCTTGTTTGCCTTTGTAGAAACGGTAAGTTTGTGAGAAGTTTCTCTGCAGTCAAACCCTTCTCTTCAGGAAGAGAAATCTTAAATAAATATAGTGAAATATTTTGGGAATAACCATACTACTTGGAATGAATAACCATTAGAAAAAACAAATGCAAGCCAATAAAATACCTGAAATACTGCAAAAAGTACATTGATCAGATTTGCTCCAAGCCCAATGGCCACAGTTCTCATGTCTCTTCTCTCTGGAGGCTGAGTGAATGTGATTATAATTCAATCTAATTTCTATCACTGTCTCTGGGTAATAAAGTAAAACCCCTGTCCTGGGCACCTGCACAGCTGTAGCCATCCAGCTGTGTTTACCATCTAAAAGATTCAGGCCAAATCTGCATTGAAACCCTGTTACAGGCACACTGGAAGTCTGTGAGGGGTGAAGCCAGGCATGCAAGACTTGCATGTATGGAGGGTTGCCAAGCCCACAAAGCCTTTCTTGCTCAAACTACATTGCATAATAAAGAAAATGCATGTATTTGGTGTAGTTACAGCAGAGTATACATGCAGACTTGTTTTTTTGATTCCTAGAGAAAATAGTTGGCAAGTTTAAATATTGTTTAGCTATCTAGTGTTCTGATTATTGATAAGGTAGCCTTGAATGGATAAAGTTTCAGAATAGAAGGGAGAGCCTTTACCAACATTGCTTCTCAGATGCACCCAAGACACATTCGTCTTCCTCAGGAGTGCAAAGGTGATTCCCCAGTTCTGGTACCTTGTACCCATTGTAGCTCAGAGCAAACTGGAAATGATCTTAAGTTACTCAGGTTTATAGTCTCCTGCTCTCAAACCCCCAGGGGAGTTAATTGACAAAAGCTGTAGCTGCCTGTTTTACGTGTGTGAATCTTATTTTAACCCCCAGAATCAGTGGCTGAGGGTTCACAAGTCCACAAGTTTCTGCACAGTTCTGAACAGAGGTTCTGTTGTTTTCAAACTCTTGAACTTATGTGCTGATACTTAATTCATGTTTCTGAGCATACCACATCATTTCAGAGGCAGAGATAGAGGAGTTTATTGAACTATTTTTCCTTGATCCATGTTTCTCATGGTGGTTTTATATTATGTTATTCTAAGGGAAGTTTCATATTCTCATTGGGGCTTTATGTTTATAAACAAAGAGTTTGTTCAAGTTCATTCAATCATGTGCTACTAATAGAAGAGACTTTCTAACATTTCTTTTTATTCTATCAGCAGAGGGAGAAGTGATGCAGAAAACCCACACTTTTTAAAAATGAACATTTCCTTGAGCAGAATTTGTTCTGCTTGCTTCTGCAAAAGCAGCATATGACATTACCTGCGTAATTGTCACTATTTTATTACTCTCCAAATAATTCTTTGCAATATAGTTTACATATGTACTGTCAAATAGCTTCAAAATGGCTTAAGGTGGTTGTTTTACATTCATAGTTACATGAAACAGAACATTAAAAAACAGAGGAAAATTTTGGAATTGTGTAAACTAAATCTATGCTTTTGTTTCCCTAAAGTTTCAGACCCAGAGCTTACGTCTCTCAGACCTGCACAGAAAATCTCAGTTATGGAGAGGGATAGTTAGTGTTACCTTAATAGAAGGTCGTGAACTTAAGGCGATGGATGCAAATGGGCTCAGTGATCCTTATGTGAAGTTTCGTTTGGGGCATCAGAAGTACAAGAGCAAGGTAATTTTGGATGTGACCAAAATTTTTTTTGAAATACTTTGTTCCAGTTTGGTGTTTTTTAGCTTTTGTATGACTTTCAATAGTGATGGAGATTTATTGTTGTAATAATTACCTGTCAGAGCACCTGGAGCTTTGTTTAGATGTTTCTTTTTGTTTTATTATAAACAAAAGCAGTGCTGGATGGGAAAAAATCTAACACTGAAAAATGTGGGTTTGCAGGGGAATACATCTAATATTTCATACAGACTGTATTGGCTTTTATTTACTGTTAGGGGTCATTCATGGCAGGGAAGAGATGCAGAGCGACTGTGGCAAGTTCTTCCTGGCTTGATGCTGAGTACCTCTTGGACCATTTGCATTGTTTTGTCCTCAGACCATGTCATGCTTATATTCTCGTTTTCCTCTTTGTGTCCTTAACAGCAAGTTTCATTAAAGTTTTCTTTATGTATGAGCTTCACAGGTAGAGAGGATTGATCTGGGAGATATTTATTGTGAAGACTTGCTTGGCTTTGTTGCTATTTTTTTTTTTTTTCTTGTGGTTCTTACTGTTTTGAAAATTGCTGTTTAGGGAAGATGCTGGGACTGCTGATGATGCACATGACCTTCCTCTCTCAATGGCCCTGACAGTCACTGTGGCTTACACAGCCAGATGAAGGCTAAATTGAGGAAGAGGGCAAGAACATTTACTTGTCATATTTGCAGACCTCTGAGCCTGTATTAGGGCCTCTTAATCTGAAATTAGAAGAAATCAAATGTCATGCTTTTGTGAATTAAAAATTTTCATAATCCTCTCTGAATTTGCTTTTTTTTTTCAAGCCAGTAGAACTGGTGGTTGTAGGAAGTAGTGTTTGCTAAATAGGGAAGATATTAGGGATTTTCTGTTCTTGTTCAGGACAGGTGTGACTACTGTGAATACTACTTTTGCATTATGGTAGAAAATTCTGCAAGCTTTCTGGTTTTCACAGTGTGGTCAGAAATATATAGACTGAAATGTATTGAAGTAAGAAGTAACTGGACCGAAAATGATTAAGAAAGCTACTTTCATCAGTTTCAAAGGAAAGGAAGTAAAATACAGTTTTGAAAGTGAACTAATTTTATTCCATAGAAAGTAAACCATAGTATCATGTTTCTCCTAATATTATTGCAGCTGAGAAAAAAGGACATGATACAATTGTTTGCTTAAGTAGTTACAGTCATCATCTACATGTCATTGCAGGTGCTTTGTTTACCTTTGGGCTCAAAAACATAACTTTATAGCTAACTGTCACTTCACAGAGGACATAATTTTTCTACAGAGAAATGGGTCTGTTCCCAGGGCAAATTCTTTGTTCAGAAGGTTTTTGAAGGTGACAGGTTGTGGGATTTTGGAGGTCGCTGTTACATCAAAGAGGCATGAGAGGACTGGCTAGTAGTCTCTCATAATTACAATTTTTTAATTTGTGCTGCTTGAGATATTGATACTGCAGACTGAAAAAGCTTCCTGAACAGATTCTAATGATCAAATTTACAATTTAAGAAAGTGTATGCCTACACAGTGTAATATGACTTTCTTTTTGTTCTCCTTTCAGATTGTTCCAAAAACTTTGAATCCTCAGTGGAGGGAGCAGTTTGACTTTCATCTTTATGAAGAACGAGGTGGAATTATTGATATTACCGTGTGGGACAAAGATGTTGGCAAAAGGGATGATTTCATTGGCAGGTTTGTGCAATTCTAGCCTACTTGGTCCGTGGGGAGGAGAGAGGTGCATGGGAGTGAATGATTAAAAGGAGCCTTGCCATTGAAACTGTTTCTTATGATCATTTGTTCTTGGTTTCTTGTTGGGTTTTGGTTTTTTTTGAAGTTCAGGGAGGATTTTCTGCAATGTTCCAGTACAGTTTGCTGCATTGATGTAATTCTTTACATTGATGATATAATATAATTTTATTGACCAGTAGGTGGCAGCTTTTACCAATTGATAGACTGAGGTTTTCAAAAATAAAAATCCCCTGTTTAGAGCAATTACCAAGGTGCAGGAGGTTCCATACAGCAACATCCAGCTTGGAGGAGAAACAACTCTTTTGACTTGATGCCTAAGATGAAATTCATGTACCAATCTTTTTGGTAAATGAAAATAGAGTTGAAGGACTACACACATATTTTGAGACAAAGAATCATTCGCTTGATTCATATTCAGGAAAAGTGAATCTCATAAGCTGCTAGTATCTCTT
>VZTJ01000379.1:1073067-1190970 GCA_013397795.1 Orthonyx spaldingii | reverse complement strand
TTCCTGAGTAAACCCACGACACACCATCATTCTTAAGTTCTGGTTTCACAGTGGTTTCCATAGCAACAGAGTGATGTTTTTATAAACACTACATCATTGTTTCTGTTATGGGTAGAAGCAGCAGAGATGTGAATCCATACCAGTTTTTCAAAGTATTTAAAATAGCATAAAGAGAAAGATGATGTAACCCCTCAATATTCAGATCAAGTTATTCTATCTGGCTTGCTATTGTCCCCATGTCAAAATCTTTTAAACTGATAATTAAAAGATTATAGCTCAGTCAAGGAAATTGTTTGTTGAGCTGATAGCAGGAGAAATAACTCTCTTTTACATCATTTGAATATTGATATGAAACCAAGATTCAGTTGTTAAAAAGTATGGAAAATACTTTGTCAGATGTATCACTGAGACCAAATAACACATTTGCTACTCAAGAGAGTGAAAATACAGCTTTTGCAGAAATATAAATCAGGATATATTTCTGAAGAGAAACCTTCACTAATTTTTTTTTTAATTTAACCAGGACTACTTTCTTTGTAGTATGAAAAAGAAATAGCATGACCACTATTGAATAAAGTGCATGCATGAGTAGCTTATGCAGCAAATATTTTTCAGATGTTCCTATAGTACTTTTGAATTGGATTGTAAAGAGTACCTTTGCATGTGTAATTTGGTATAGTACTGTCATGGTTTAGGAATGGTATTGTCCAATTTAGAAGTCATTAAAACCATATCACTGGTCATGCCCTACTCACACTCCAATTGGAAGAACAAAACGCAAAGATCACAGGAGGAGATAAGAACAATTTAGTGGAAACAGCAATCAGATAAAAAACAAACAATAGCAACAACGATACTAATAACCAAAGGGATAAAACAAAAAAACAGTTGACACACAAAGCCCATAATGATAAACAAATACTGATTGTCTCTCTCCCACATTTTTTCAACCTAAAAGAACCCCTTCTCCTCACAATAGACGGAGTTTCTTTTCAACACTCCTTTCAATGAAGTGAAGTGGTATTAAACAACATCAGGTTCCTGGCCACAGCCCCTTTCATGGCTACTGGAATAAATTAACCCTGTACTGGCCAGAACCAGGACATTATTCATCCTTTATTCTAAACCACCTACCTTATGCTCAGATCCTACACCTTCCAACTATATCCATATGTATAGATAGATATAGATACAGATAGGTTAGATAGATATAGATATAGATGATAGAGATGATATAGAGATAGAGATAGAGAGAGATAGAGATAGAGAGAGATAGAGATAGAGAGAGATAGAGATAGAGAGAGATAGAGATAGAGAGAGATAGAGATAGAGAGAGATAGAGATAGAGAGAGATAGAGATAGAGAGAGATAGAGATAGAGAGAGATAGAGATAGAGAGAGATAGAGATAGAGAGAGATAGAGATAGAGAGAGATAGAGATAGAGAGAGATAGAGATAGAGAGAGATAGAGATAGAGAGAGATAGAGATAGAGAGAGATAGAGATAGAGAGAGATAGAGATAGAGAGAGATAGAGATAGAGAGAGATAGAGATAGAGAGAGATAGAGATAGAGAGAGATAGAGATAGAGAGAGATAGAGATAGAGAGAGATAGAGATAGAGAGAGATAGAGATAGAGAGAGATAGAGATAGAGAGAGATAGAGATAGAGAGAGATAGAGATAGAGAGAGATAGAGATAGAGAGAGATAGAGATAGAGAGAGATAGAGATAGAGAGAGATAGAGATAGAGAGAGATAGAGATAGAGAGAGATAGAGATAGAGACAGAGAGAGCTAGAGATAGATAGAAATAGATATATACAAACACAGGTATCATTTTCATAGTCAGTGGGATCCCCTCAAGAGGTCTGTTGAAATCATTTAGGCCATGACTGTGGATTCTATCCATCCTAGACATCTTCCAGGGCAGGTGGGCTGGTTTGCTGTTGGGTGGTTGAGAGCTGCATCAGTCGCTTATGACTGGTGTACCTGGAGCAGTCCATCCTCATTGTCCACGGTAGTTATGGCATGCAGTGGCAGTGTCATTCAGCAACCAATATTACATGCACATTCAACACTACAGGCTTTCACCCAAAAATCAATCCCCTTGAGGTACACACTGTGTTTCCCCATCTCTGCATTAGCCATTATGTGCACCCAGGTCCTTGAGCAAAAACAATCCCACAGAGGTGTTTGCCTTTGCTTGAGGCAGGACTAATCCAAACTGTCTTCCCTAAAACATTACTCATATGCACCAAAGGGACTTTATCCTCTTCTACAGTACATGGAGGTTTTGATCAGGCAGGGGCCTGCTTGAGTGGTAGAGCTTCTAGTGTTAACTAACCAGGTGGCCTTAGTTAAATTAAATTCCAATGTTTGTAGGTTCCACCTCCTGTTGCTTTCAATGTGGTTGAATCATCTACTGATATTAAGAGAGTATCACTTTTTATATGCTGTTAGTCGACTATATGGTAGGGCCTCCTCATTATGTGCCTTCAACCTTCTCTTCCTCCTCTGAAGACTGTCTGAAATTTTCACCTTTGGGCCAGTTCATGATGAATTCCAAGATCTTGGGTGACTGGGTTTTCCTGCTCGAGTTCACGGTACGATTAGTGAGATCCATTTACTCCATGTAGCATCAGCGGAGTGATATGTGCAAGGAACTTTCCCTTTGAGCATCCAGTCCAGCACTGGCAGTCAGGATGACAGAGAAAGCTGTGCTTTAGTGCCATTCACTTCTGAAGCAGCTTAAACCCCTTCATATGTTGCCAGCATATCTTTTTCAGCTGAAGTGTAGCAGGCCAGAGATCCTTTGTATTCCCCACTCCAGAATCTCAAGGGTCATTCTCAACTCTTCTCAGGTACTTTTCCCTGAGAAATTCCCAAGACTTCAGGAAGCTCCCAAGACTTGCCCTGGCTGCATTGTAGGCAACATGTTTCACATCTTGTCCTCTCATGACTGGCCCAAGAGCTACTGCATGAACAATCTCCCGTTTAATTTGTTCAAAAGCTTGTTGTTGTTCAGAACTGCATATGAAACCATTCTTCTTCTGTGCCACGTGATAGAGAGACCTTACACTCTGACTGTAATCTGGAATATACATCCTCCAAAAACCCACAGCACCTAGGAAAGCCCGGGTTTCCTTCTTGCTATTTGGTGGGAACATAGCTGCTGTTTGTTGATCACATCCATTGGAGTCTGACAGTATCTATCCTGCCATTTGACTCTTAAAACCTGAGTTTCCTGGGCAGATTCCTTGACCTTACTCTGTTTCATGGCAAAACTGGTCTTTAAGAGGGTTTGGATCGTCTTCTCCCCTTTCTCAAAACCTTCCTCTGTCACATTCCCCCGTACAATGATGTTGTCAATGTACTGCAAGTGTTCTGGAGTCTCATTCTTCTCCGGTGCAGTCTGGATCAGTCCACGGCAAAGAGTGGGGCTGTATTTCCATTGGCTTTTCAGTATAATTTTAATAAGGCAAAATACAATTTTAATATGGCAAAATCAAGCTACCGTGACGGCATTACTTATATCCAGGGGTGCTATCTGAGTTAATTTAGTTAAAAAGTATGTAATACAAATAGCTGAAGTGAGACAATTTTCTAGAAGTGAAACTCATTTAATGAAGCACTAACAAAAGAGAAATGCTGACATTCTGTGAGACACAAATCCAGAACCTTAATTCTTGTATAGTCATAGTGCCACATGTTCTGTCCCTCTATTTTTGTTATTTGATAGGGGTGGGGCAGGCATATGGAGAGAAAATAAGAAGATGAAGAGACCATGAGACTGTTGTTGCTAATGAGGTGTGAATGATATCAAGCTGTTACCATATATTTTGCCAGGAAAGAGTCCTCAAGAGACAAGAAAAGTGAATAAATTTTAGAATCTCCTTTAAGCAGATCTGTGTTGCCATGAAGTCAGAATTTCTCCAAGAGTAAAAAGTTAGTCTGAGGTCTGACCCCTTGCACTGCTCTGTAATAAAATGACTGCTGTCCGTCCTGAAAATGCTCTTCTTCATGCCTGCTTCAGCCCCTCCTTTCTTCTTTTCAGCCTCTTCCCTTTCTCAGACTGAACACTATCCTAGTATTCTATTGTAGCATTAGCAAAAAGGAATAATAAAGTTTAACATAATACCCAAGTCCAGTAAAATTAAAAGAAAAGGGTGTTTCAAAATTGAAACTCTTGTGTAGGTCTGTGGGTTTTTGAACTCATGAGCATAACAACTGTGAAATTTATAGGAAAGTCTCTGAAATAATACCTTGGCTACACAGAATCTCCACAGTGGCTGAGTTTGAATGGTGGGTTTTGCCTCCCTCATGCTTTTCCACCACTCCTTCTATTTGCCTTTGCTGTGACATTACTCTTGAATTTGCTTGGAGATAAAAGGAAGAGAAAAAGAAGAGAAAATAGGGTAACTAAGAAAGACACATCACAGAGGGAGTGTGGAAAGCAAGCCCTCAAGGAGACCTGAGCATAGCTAGAGGCTGGAGATGGGTGCATGGAGGAGTGTGTGTGTGTCTGTCTGTCTCTAACAGGTGTCAGCAACCATGGAAGTTCAGTAACTATGCAGAACTAAGGAGATGGGTGGTCTCCTGAAAACAAATGGATGGCATAAATATAAAATTTTTATGAATTGTTTCTGGAGCACAAGTAAGCAGAAAATGTTCAAGAAAGTATAAATGGGGAAAGTATTGTAG
Organism: Orthonyx spaldingii; assembly: GCA_013397795.1. Lineage (NCBI taxonomy): Eukaryota > Metazoa > Chordata > Aves > Passeriformes > Orthonychidae > Orthonyx > Orthonyx spaldingii. Next base: position 1,186,273 of record VZTJ01000379.1, on the reverse strand, counting down.
TAAAAAATTACTTATCATCAAAGTGGTTTTTTAATCACTTGTGGATATAGCATAGAATATTAAGCTCACTGAAACAAACCTTCAGCCACTACAGCTGAATTCAAATTGCATGACTGTATCATTCTGACTGAATGCAATGCATTGACAAGTCTAATTGTGAATTTCAGTACAAAATTCAAGCATAGGCTTAAACTCCTGCTGCTTTCATCCAGTCCTTGCGCTGAAAGCCATGTAATATACTGACATATAAAATATTTACAAGCAGTGACTATTTTAAACAGTTTGTGGTTTGTTTGTTTGTTTCCATTGGTTGGTTGGTTGGTTGGTTTGAGGGGTTTGAGGGTTTTTTTTGCTAATGGGGGAAAGTAAATTATTGTAAAAGTTTATTAAATTAATGAAAGAAAGAAAGAATTAATTCAGAAATTCCACCAAAATTTTTCGGTAGAATTTTCATCATGATGCTTGAAATCTCCTTTATCAGTCTTCAACAAGTGACTTCTAAAATAATTTCCATGTATCTAGGAGCCCTCTGACTCCTAGGGATATCCTGGTTGCTTAAACAGCCCTATATGGAAGTTGATTTAAATCAACTTTAATACATAAACACCTTTTTCCCCTTACCTGTCTGCCCTTTCCAAAGGGCAACCGTTTGTGCTTAGACCTGAACAAAATTAATGTGACTGTTGAGAACTCAATCTACAGTTTGCACCCTGAGACAGAACTACCAAAGTTACTGATAATGAAGCAAAAGAAAGAAGCTGAAGACCTCTGCTTTAAGGCAGTGTCTGAAAAAGAAACATTCCCAAAAAGGGAGATAGAATATCTAGAGAACGAACAAAGGTACATCTGGAAAAAGAAAGACATTAGTTTAGAATAAAAAAGAAAAGGTTGTATCTGAAAGAAATAAAACAGTTTTTTGGATCAAAAATGAAAGCAAACTTCTTCACATTAAGTATTTAAATTTAAAACATTATATTAACATTTAATTGCCAAATATAAGTTTGATGGGTTTCTTTAATCATTTGCCCCAACTCTTCATACTTCTCAGTTGGTAAAGGGATCTGGTTGCTGTCCACCTGGAACAAGTCCTGTATCTACAACATCAAAACAGAACCCTCACTCGGTCTGAAACTTGGTTAGATTCAGAACAATGTGGCCTAAACCTTTTTTTAGGACCATAGGCAAACAAATTGTTCATCTTTGTGGCAGTGTGTTTGGAAACACCTTGAAACACCTAGCTTCAAAAATGTTATTTTAGTGACACATGCATGGTAGTCACTTTTCTTGAAGCTCTTGAGCATCTTGAGGTAAATCAAATGTTTTATGATTGTAAACTTCTTCAAGGGTTAGCACCTATTATAGGGTGTGAACGTTCAGGACTATTCATTATGTGCTTCAGAAAATACCATCAGTTTTGCAGGATATCAGATATTTTGCAGGGTAAGCTGTGGTGTGTCATCAGTTCATCACCAAAGAAGACTATGGATTTCAGAAAAAAAAAAAAAAGGGGATTTAAAAAAAATATTAGGTAAAGTCATACACAAAAGACCTGTGAGGGGCTATTGGAAACAGAAATGTATACATTCTACTCCTTTTCCATAAATTTCCTCTAGTCTAGATTCCTGTCTTTTTCATAACATTTTCTCTTTTGGGAGTTAAGAGTAAATGTAAAAGTGGATAAGGCAGTGTAACTGTCCTTACACTGGCAATTTTTCATACTTTTCTGCAAGACCATAGGATGGTTGAGGTTGAAAGGGACTTTGGAAGGTCATCTTGTACAATGACCCTGCTCAGGAAGGATCAGCCAGGGCAGATGACTTTTGAGTATATCCAAGAATGGAGATTTCATGACCACACTATTTTTAACAATAATTATTATTATTACTGGCTTTTATTCACCTCTAGTATTCTGTTAATATTTACTACTGGTACTCAGAAAAGAGGATGGAGCTGACAACTGTGTTGAGGAATATATCATTTCCAGAAGAAACAGAGATCATACTATAAAAAAGTAAAGTCATTGTACCTCAAACTCATCAAAACCTAAAAAGCAGTTTATTAGCACTTCTAATATTCTGTCTACTAAAATAAATGTGTGTACATTGTATTGAACACAGTCAGACAAAATTATATTATTTAATCTGATTGTATGTTGTAATTGCAGCTGTGATGATTGAAACACAGAGAACAATTTTTTTTAATCTCTTTTAGATCATCTAGTAGAGCATAAAAAGAGAAAAAAAAAAACCCTCCTTCAGTTTTCCTTCAAGGATCCACCTGACAGCACACCCTGGTCATGCTATGCTCTTTAGTGGGAATTCACAAATGTTATTTTATTCATAACAAAGAGTGTGCAAACAAAAAAACAAAACTTCGAAAATTTTTATATTTTGACTTGGTTCTAACATGTTAATTTCCTCATAAGCAAACTAAGTTTGCTCAACAAAAGAAAACAATGGGGTGTGTGTGTAAGATCTTTATACTGCTATAGTCTTTCTAAGAACTGATCCAGATGAGGCTTGTAGAGATATATGCAGATGGCAATATTTTATCTATGGAGACATGCTTTAAAAATACTATTTCATTTTGTGGTATATATATCTTCTTGTGTCAAAATATAAAGAAGAGAAAATGAACATATTTATTGTGTCAGAGAGTAGCTCTGAATGATGGATTTAATGAGAAATAAACAGGTGAAATTAAACTTGAGACAGCAGACCTAACAGTAATAATTCAACAATTTGAAGCTCTGCCTCAGCACCCACTCTCTCTTCTCCCTAGAGAGTCATGCTGTATTTTGCTTATAGTGTTGCTTCACACGAGTAAGATCATGGGTTTGAGACACTCATCTAAAAGTCTTTTGAAACCTCATTTTAACGATGCCCTCAAGAGAAACATAGTGTTTTTTAAAAACATTACTACCCAGAAAACTCTGGGCTATACACACAGCATTTCCATCATGTCATGACAGGCTACTCTGAGCTGTCAATATTGTCTGGTATATAAAAAATTACATCACTTCTAAGACACACTTCACTTTACACTTAAATTCTATTAAAAGTATGGTGTATCATGCACTTTATTCTTGCCTGTCTGTGTTTGTAAGTGTCTTGCTACAGAATTCTATATGTTTCACATTTATAGTGACCAGTGATGAGACTTAGCTGAACTGTAGGTAATCTTCCATTTCTATACATAGTTTTAGGAACTTCAATATTATTCCAAATGAATTTTTAAACATAAATAGGAAAAGAAACAAAAGTTTGGACAATATAAGCTTATTTTGCTGCCGGAATGTCCATTTATCTGTTAATGCAGCTCATTGACAAGTGAAAGCAGGTGAAAATCTTACTCATCCCCTAAATATCTGTAATAATATTTTATTCTCTTGAGGATTATACAAGAATATAGAACTCCACAGTTTTATAAAACCACAGCATCTTATATTTCCAAATGAAAAAAAAAAAAAATTATTTCTATTACTATTGAAGTTACTAAAAAGTGTTTGTGCTCTTGATACCAAGAAAACACAAATAAATTCTCCAACCAACTTACTAGGTTGGAATTCTGACATTACTTTATTAGCAGCACTGGATGCATGGGGATTTCTCCTCAAAATATAAATGTCCAGTAAATCTTTTCTCCTTGAGAGTATCTCAAATATGTGGTCATGCTGTAATTTACTTACTGTTCTTTATTGTGACACACAATCCTGTTTTCAAAACTAAGATATCTACTAACACATACTAATAGCTGATATAAATAAACAAGAATTAGCTGGCACAAAGCTTAGTGACGGATCTAGGGATCTGTGACTACATTAATCTCTGACATTTTTACTAAGCACTGTATGATACAAAATTAAACATTCACTATGAATATAGGGATCATACACTACTGTGGCAAAGCTGAAAAATTATTCCACCATCTTCCCCCTCTTCTTAAAGAAATATGACTTCTTTGGTAACACTCTCACAGCTCCTGGGAATTAGCTATGAACTCTTTACATTCAGTGGTACATATTGAAAATATGTATATCTATCTCCCTTAGAATGTTTAAAACCTGTACTGGTCAAAAGACTTTCGAATATCTGAAAATTAACTTGTTATCTCTTAGATATAAAGGATAACTTCATAATATTCAAGCAAACTGACATACCGATTATCTGTCATCTGTCTTCAGTGAGACAATCTGTGGGGAAAAAAAAGTCAGGATAGTCAAACTAACAGTACTCTAGATTGCCAAGTGGTTGTAATTTTATAAACTTTTTTCTTAATCTTGAAACCTTCTTATTGAGTGACAATTAATACATTTCACACTTCTCAGTGACTGCCATCAGGTGTCAGTTTACAGTTATGTTTGGCCTAGAGTAGATTTGAACCCAAGACCCATTAATGAGTTTCTGCATTTCATTCTGCTCTCCAGTCTTCTGACACTACTTATCCCCAATAGGCAAATGAAAAGTTACTGAAGTGTTTCCAGTCTCACACACACCATTCCTCATAGTCTTTTTGAAATGTTTATATGCAGAAATAATTACACAACTGCTATTAAACATTAAGAGTAAGAACTAATTCTTCTTATGAATAAAAGTGGATAATGTAATGCTTGTTTATATCCGAATTTTAACTGGAAGAAGAATCAAATTTTTCAGTTTTATAGAGCAATAGCCCTACATGTTTGAAGGGTACATAACAAAAATTTCTAGTCTGCCCAAGTAATGCTGCAAAGGAGTGATTCAAATAGTTGTTTTATTTAATTTTATATCTTAGTTCTAGTGCTTCCATCCTGGTCAGGATTTCAGTTTCAGCCCTGAAATTGAATTCTGTCAGCAAATTGAAAGAGACTGGGCTAGTCAGGGAATTATGCTGTTTGGTATACCTGCAGGTGACCTAATGCAGCAAGTTACAAGTGTCCTGTATCTGAAACATTTAGGGTTAGCTCAAAGATGATGAATGTTGGGGTTACCCAAGGAAGGAGGTATCCATCCTTCTATTTCTTCTTCAGAACTTGTCGTAAAATTGTCAGATTACATATCTTTGCAAATATATTCCTATGTAATGTCACTGACCCCAAATGAAATTGTTAATCTAGCCTCTCTTTTGAAGTCACACCATTTTACTCTATCAATTGCATTTTTATACTGCTATCACTACGCTGCTACTTATTTTTCTGTTTTCATGGAGCAAAACTAAAGTGAGACTAAATTAAGAACACAGAACAGTCACAAATTTAAGTAGACAATGGAAGATTTTTTCCTAGTAAGCTAAAGTAACAATTTGTTTTTAAATTATTAAACCAATTCAACAATTAAGAACAGATTTTCTTTATATTATATATCTATTCTTACATATAAAAACCTATATAATATATACATTTATTTATTTATATCTATCTATAATTTTATATTATTGTTTATATTGATTTATATAAATATCTATATTAATATATATGAATATGCACATACATATATAAATGTGTATATATAAATATATTTATTAAATTTCCCTTACCTAAAAATTAGGAGCTCCTAATTTTTAGCATTCTTTTAGAGACTGTAAGTGACTGTTTGCTGATATTATGCAAGTGTCTCAACTAGTGAAAAAACATGGTTAGTTTTCTTGTTCCACTCTATATATAGAGAGAGGAAAGCAGCTCTGTGGAAAAGTACCTGGGGATCCAGGTGGACAACAAACTGTCCATGAGGCAGCAGTGTGTCCTGGTGGCCCAGAAGGCCAGTGGTGTCCTGGGGGGCATCAGGAAGAGCACTGAGAGCAGATCAAGCGAGGTGAACCTCCCACTCTACTCAACCCTGGTGAGGCCACATCTGGAGTTCTGTGTCCAGTTCTGGGCTCCTCAGAACAAGAAAGACAAGTAACTACTGGAGCAGGTTCAGTGGAGATCTACAGAGATTATTATGGGACTGGAGCACCTCTTTTATGAGAAAAGGCTGAGGCAGCTGGGCCTCGAGAAAAGGTGTGTGAGAGGGGACTTCATCAATGCATACAAAAATCCGAAGGGCGGGTGTCAAGAGGATGGGACCAGACTGTCTTCGGTGGTGACCAGTGACAGAGAAACAGGCAACCGGCACAAACTGAGACACAGGAAATTCCACCTGAATATCAAGAAAACTTATTTACTGTACAGGTGACAGGTCACTGGAACAGACTGCCCAGAGAGTTTGTGGAGTGTCCTTTTCCCGTTCAGGAGATATTCAAAACCATGATGATCTCCCAAGGTCTCTTCCAAACCCCAGCATTCTGTGTTTCTGTGAGACAGATATGTAGATATATAGAAATACAGATATCTAGAAATAGAGATATATAGATATATCTGTGTGTCTCCATGTCTGTATGTGTCTGTGTGTACAAAATAAGCAAGTTAGGAACACATGACAACAGAAGCGTTTCAGACAAAGCGAGTGTTTCAGTGCTTCATCTTATTTATATTTCGGGTACAGTAGTGTAGTACATCATGTTCTATTAATAAACTTAAAAATCTCTATTTCTCACAATGGGTTGCTCTCTTTTTCTCTATGCTTATAAAAGAAAATCACTGTCTTCAAAGTTACAAAATGTAATTGAAAACATGTACTTTTATGTTATAAAAAAAGTACATTCAAGTGCAGTTTTGGTTACTATCACTGCAGGTAAAATGCAAAACTGTAATTATATTTGTGGTGACTGTCAATACAGAAATTCAAGCTATACCAGATAATCAGTTGTTAAACCCTAGGAGGTGTTTGGTATGCAATATTTTTCCCATTCCAAAGGACTAGATTTACAGTTACCTTTTCCCACACAACAGGTTAATTTTACTTGTTTTAATTATTTGTAATTTCACACAATTTCACAAATCATTTCATAAATCAATGCTGTAAAAATAAAAAAAGTACCATGAAACTTTCATGGGAAAATAGGCATGATTTCCTTTTTAAAATATTTACCATCAGTTTTAAGATAGTAATTTGCTGTAAACAGTTCTTTCCTACAAGTTTTTCCTCCAGAGAAAGAAATTTTGATGGAAAAAGGTTATTGTCTTTAATAATAAAGAGAGAATGTAAATGTAAGGTTCCCATTTCTTTGTGAAATATTTCAGCTTCTGGTATTTTGAACACTTTATATGCAGAAGAGATTAGACAAATTTTTGGTCATTCTTCAGTCTATCTGAAAATTTACTACTAAGAGCTAGAGCACAGTCAGTCTATTCTGTGAGTCACTTTCATTACATCTGAACTTTACAGGAAATTTTTTAGCAATAATCAAAATAATTACTGCCTAAGAAGCATCCAGACATAGGAGCTAGCTAGATTTCATAGTGGAGGTGTTTTATGTAGATGGCAGTGGCTCTGTACTGCATACTTCACGATTTCATTTCATGTAGAGACAAGGAGTTGTTTCCACCAGACAGTTCCTGCTGTGTGGCTACCACGTACATCTAGTTGAGCAACTGTTTGTGCAGCAGTGTCTCAGCTCCTCATCTGGCAGGGACCTTTCTGCTGCTGTCAGGGAAGTCCTGCACATCAGCAAGACCCAATGTTGCAAGCAGAACCAGATTTATTTTACAGGATGTAAAAGTGGATATTGCCCCCATTGTTCTGCAAATGAGGGGGAAAGGGTTTGGGGAGCAGTGCATGAATCTTGTGGGTCAGTAGTTGCTCTCATGGCAGGTGCTGATGGCAGGGATGCAGGTTTCACAATAATGGGACCCATGCTGAGAATCAAGGTCTGCAAAGGGAAGTTGACATACAACTGATAAAATGTGCTAAGTGCATAATTGCCAAGGGAGTGGCTGAACTGATGAAAAGTACTTCAAAGTGCTGAGACCAGGAAGGAAGACTATGACCCGCAGTCCAAGGGGAAAATCCAGGTGGGTTGCATGGAGAAGAGTGCAGGATAAAAGGAACAAGGGAGACCTCAGGAGTGAGGAAACAGGAGAAAGAGGCGCTTGTCTCAAATGCGTGTACACAAATGCCTGGAAGCAAACAGGATGGACTGGAGCTCCACGTGCAGCTGCATCACTGTATGAATATTGCAGTACATGAAGGAGCAGCTTGGGCATGTAAAGATCATCTCTGGGATTTACAAAAGACAGGATGAGACACTGTTTTTCAGGAACAGAGGATAGGCCACTAAGCATGATACTGTGGCAGGAGTGTGCTCCAGACTATTCATCAGGGCAGCAAAGAGGACAAAACCTTCTTGAAATAACTACAGCAAAAGTGCTTGTTCCCAAGTCAAAGAGATTGAGGGAAATCAACCATGGCAGAAAAGAAAATGTTGCATGCATCTATGAATTTCAAAAGGAACAATTGCAGAAACAACAGTCATAAGCTGGCTTCCCTTTGGTACCAAGAAAAATCATAGTGTGCTGATGATAAAATTACAGGATCTGTGGACATAGATGGCATTCACCTTGAAATAGCAAGGTTTATGACACTGTTTCCTGAAATGTTCCTGTATCCACATTAGGAGATCAGATGTGGTACATGAAAACTACTGGTAAGTAACCAGTTGGATGGTAGGGCTCACAGAAGCATGTTTAACTGGCCTGTAGTCTACCTGGAAGCTGGCAACCAGTTCTGTGGTGCAGGGTCTGTTCTGGAACTTTCCCTACAGTACATCTCTCTCAGTGACCTGCAGGAGAGAACAGTGAACACTCCTTTGAAGTTTGCTGATGACAGCAAGGGGAAAACTAGAAGGTCAGGCTGCCTTCTGTGGACCTGGGTAGCTAGAATTAAGGGTCCACAAGTGAAACCTGTGAAGTTCAGCTAAGACACAGGCCAAAGCCTAAAACCAGCACTTGCTATGTTACATCTAGATATGGTGTCCAGTTCTGGGCCTAGATGAATCAGAATTAAATTAGCAGAAACCAATCAAGAAGATTGCGGACCATCTCCCTGTGAGGAAAGGTTGCAGTGCTGGGATGTGCTCTGCTGGAAAAAGGGAAGGCTCTGGGTACACCCAGCAGCATCCCCAGCACCAAAAGGAGGAATGGAGAAAACGTACGTGAGCTCTTCACAGTGGTGCATAGTGGGAGGTCAAGGGGCAGTAGTACAAACTGAAACATGAGATAATTAGACTGGAGGGAGATGAGTAGATGACTTTTATCCTGTGTGGACAGCCCAGCCATGGAAACAATGCCCAGGGAGTCTGGGCCATCTCTTGTTTGGGAGATTCCTGCCTTGACTGGGTGAAGCCTTGAAGAATCTAATCTGACCTCACATCTGAGCCTTCTCTGCGCAGGGGCACAGTGTGGGGTTGGAGACATCTCCAGGTGCCCATCAGCCTGAATTATGCTATGAGCATCTGAGAATGAACTTAATGGTAATATATGAAAACTGCAGTTGATTTGAAGTATTGGGCATCTTTCACAAAATTGAAAATTAATCTACTGGGAAACTTTTTAGACCAGAAGCTTTAGCAGAGCATTAGAAAAGTACATGAGCTTCCAAATGTGAAAAGGTAGACTCTGAGAAAAAAATTATAGTTCAGAATTTAAAAAGTCTATAAATTACATGAAATTTATTTTTTGGTCTAAATAAAACAAAAATCAAAACAACTTGCAATATTTTAAAAAATCTTTAATTTCTTAAAATGATACCGACCTTAAAAGAGCAGAAGCTTTGTTGATCATAGAATCATCAAAAATGTATATGCTGGTGTGGATTAAGCACAACTGGCAGCTGTCCAACACAGATACTTGCTCACTCACCCACAGTGGGATAGAGAAGGCAATTGAAAGGGTGAAAGTGAAAAAGCATGTGGATTGAGGTAAAGACAGTTTAATAGGTAAAGCAAAAACTGCATATACAAGTAAAGCAATCCAATCAGTTCAACCAACAGGGAGGACCAGGGCTAAGGACATCACCAAGCAACTTACTAGCCTGGTGTGGCCCTCAGACTACTTTCTATTAGTGATTTTCCATTTAGAGGGCACCAAAGTGGCCACTTATAGTCTGAGGATGGTCAAAGAGGGCCTTGGAGTGGTTGTGAGGGAATTTGGGTCACATGTTATATTCTCTTTTATACTTCCAGTTGAAGGCAGCAAGATTGGAAGAAACAGACACTCTTGAGTTCTACTACAGGTTTTTTTCCAGCCCAGGGTCCAGATTTCATGTTCAGTTTTGATAACAGTCATGAAGCTCCTCGCTCCTTGCTTCTATAGCCTTTTCTCCGCTTCTGATTAACATGGATATATCCACACATTGACTACTCACTGCACTCTGCCAACTTGAACTTCCTGAAAGTGCACTATGATTCAGGTAACTGATGAAGACATTAAGCAGTATTTGCTTTTAGAATCAAACCTTCATATACAACACTACTAATTGGTCTACAGCTGGGTTCATCACAATGATTTTGGCCTGTTAATTTTCCAACCGCCCTTTTTTCCACTTCTAATCCGTATTTCACCAACGTAGCTATGAGGATACTATGGGAGAGCATGACAAACATCTTGAAAAATTCAAGCATAAAATATTCAATGATCTCCCCTTATCCACAGAATAACAGGCAGACTGGCATGCTGTTCTGTAATTTAAACTTAATGAAACATGAAGGTAGATACATGTAATTTATATCTGTCTTAACTGATCAGTGAAATTAAATGAGGAAATCCTTCATTTTTATTAATTATGTCAGTGAAGCTTATCTATCACATTTCCAAATTTTCTCATGTTGCTCCTACTAGGAGGATCCCTTTAGTTTAATTTGGTGAGAAAAGTTAGAAAGCTATGACAATGACAGAAATATTAGAAATATTTTTATTAGAAATATAATATTATTATATTTTTATTAGAAATATTTTAAGCAAGTAGTCAAACTTCCAGGACAGCTAATAGTACTTCTTAGTAGAGGGAAAAAGTGTTGTGTGGTTTTTGGTTTTTTTCCCTACCCACCATCAGCTGATTTTTTATTACTGGTGCTAATACATATTATTGTTCAGTCTTTTTTGCCTTGACAGTGGTCAAAATCAGATAATCTCAAATATCGATATAATAAGTAATTTCCTTTCCCATTATAAGATATCAAATTTGTTTCCAAGAATATGGCATGTGTCTTTTATTTATTCCCCTTCAGCTTCTTTGTGCTAGTCAATGATGTTATTTTAATCTCCAAAGGTGTCCAGGAGTTTACAGCAATTTTTACAAAGATAATTTCACTATTTTCAACCTCTTACAAAAGCTATTTCCTTCAGGGTTGTGGAAACTCAGTTGCTGGGATGATTTATGCAAGAATGAATAACAAAATTTTCATTCTTATTTTTCCTGAATTTTGTGAAATCCATGAGAAAGAGGCAACAAATCAGTCGAACCATCTGAACTGTGTTTCTTGAGCAAAAACAAGAATGGAACAAGAAGTGCTAAGAATGAAACTGAAAATTGGGATGAAAAAAAGTTGCATCTCTAAACATTAGAAATCGTAAAATAAAAAAAGGTCCCCTTCGGCTTTTTAGCTGAAAAATATTATTTCTTCATATCAAGTTAGCCGTTTTTGATTTTGAGATAGAAACTGAGATATATGTAGAGCAAACCATCAGCATATCTGTGATTTAACAGATGACAGTGAACTAGATGAATTACGAGGTGAGAGTATTTATAAGCTACAAAAAAATCTTGAGTTGAACGTGTAACACAAAGACAAGGAGAAAACGTTCCCCTTTTTTAAGGGAATTTCAACCTCATGGACCGAATATCCAACAGTTTAAATGTTGCCATCTTTTTAACTTTCTGATTTCTAAGCTGTGAACTGCTGCTGACAGACCTCTAGGCCAAGGACTAAGGGAAGCTGCCTCTCACAACTGGAAAGGATAAAAAAGTATTATGGGGACATTTGAGTTGTGCAAGTTTGCTGTTTTGCAGCATGAGGGAGGCTATTATAGCAGGGATTACTTTTGCATTTTCAACATACCATCAGGAAATGAATGTGATTAAAATATATGCCACCATTTTATCATTGTTGTTTTCTTTAAAAAATTATTTCCAACTTTCCTCCAGTTGCCTTGCAGACAGATTTAAGTTCAAACAGAAAGGCTAATAGCTCAAAATCCCAAAATACTGGCTCCTTTCCCCTGTTGACAGTCATTTTGGAACAGCATAATCAGCATATAGAGCTCAGAGGAAGAGCTGTGAAATGACAGAGAAGTTATCAGGCTACTGAGGAGTGAAGTATTGCTTATTTTTAATGAGATGTCATTTTCTCAAAGCATAGTGTGCTTCCTCAAATCAAAACAAGAATACAAGTGCACTCCAACACATGTATGCAGGAAAATGAGGGAGACATGGTGACCCAAAAGAGCCCTAAATCTGATGTTCCTGAAGTTACTAATGTCCTTTGAAATTATTGAGAGGGGAATTTCATGTAGGAGTTACACATTAAAGATTAATATTGGGCTAGATTTGTTTCAGCATCACTGCCAAGCTGATGGTGGGAGAGATTTTTCTCTCCTAGAAGTATTGTGAATCATCATTCAGGATGACAGCTTCCAAATCTTTTTCTAAGAGATGCTCTTTTCCTTCCCCTTTCTTTCAGATCACATATGTAAAAGATGGTTGGCATAGTCTCTGCCACATTCTCAGGAGCCTGGGTTCAGGTTCTGACAGTGCCATTGTGGAGAAAATAGTTGTAATTTTTCCATATTAGAAGACTGCTTTTGCACGTTAAGGATACATGTACTTCATATGGTGGTGTTACAATGATAAATTATATGTGATTATATTGCTTTGCTATTGAAATAATAGAGTAGAAACAAGTTTTCTTTTATTTTCAATAGGATAAAAAGCCTGCCATAGTTAATAATATTTATTATTAATATAGTAATATAAATAAATTGAGGAAATAAGTCAATTCTAACAACAGAGGAAACCCAGCCCATGACCAAAAATGTTGCATGATTTTGGGTGGTGGGTAAAACTTAGTTTAATTTTCTTTGTCTAATGAGAAAACTTTTAGCAGGCAAAATAGGAAAGACAAGTTCAAATGAAAAAACAACAATAAAAAAGTACACTTCTAAGATTCACAGTACTTCTGCAGTCATCTTGCTTGGAAATACTCCCAGAATAAACACTTGTGCTTTTGGAAAATTCTGATCTTTCTTCACCCCAGAAATATGGAGAGCAGGAAAAAATAATGTTTGTACATTTAACAGCTAAAAGGACTAATTATTATAAAATTAATGGTTTTCAACTTAGTGAGGAGAACAAAGTTTACCTACCAGTTTTCACATTTGTAAGTATTTCTTGGTTTGTTCTATGTTTAGCTTTACAAAATGTTCTTGCTTCTGCTATATGATAGTAATTCTACAACTTTAAAAGATTATATTACTGGGATATAATTACTTAGTCTATTTGTTTTTTGTTTGAGTCATAAAATACTGTATTTACCAGTGTAACTCTAGTTTTACATATTTTTCCATGAGACTACATGTTTTGGAAAAAAATCTATTTCAATTTGAGTGTCTCTTTCAGGAGTATATCCATTCATACCAGATAACAAAGATATTAATTAATCCATTAGCTGTCAGAACAGGATAGTTCTGTTTGAGGTATTTTTGCATTCACACCATCAGATAATTAACCACCCTGAATTTACAGTAAAGTTATTATTCTAGATGTGCACTCTAACATCGAAATCAGGTAAAATACAAAATAATCACATTAATCTTAAAATGCTCTACTCAAACAGACTTCTCACTCCTTTTGTTTTGAGATAATCACTCCTTTTACCAAATAGAGGGATATTTAACATCTTCCATAGTGACCTGTCCTGTGAGACAGAGTATACTTTTATCAAGTTTGCAGAAGATATCAAAATGGGAGGAGTGGCTGATAAACTAGATGGCTGTGTCATTCAGAGGCACCTGGACAGATTGGAGAAATAGTCCCTGCGTAACCTTTAAAGTTCAACTGAAGTGTAAATGCCAAACCTTGGCCCTGGGGAACAATAACTCCAAGCATCAGTTCAGGTTAGATGAGCTGGTAAGCAGCTCTGTGGAGAAGGACATGAGGACTCAGGTGAATGCTAAGTTGAATATGAGCCAGAAACATGCTTCTGGGGCAAAGCAGACCTCTTGTGTTGCATTAGAAAGAGCACTACGTACAGCTCAGGGGAGATGATTCTTTCTGTTCTCTCAGCTCTAGAAAGACACATCTAAGTGCTCTGTCCACTTCTGGGCTCCCAGGACATACTGGAAAAAGTGCAGTGAAGGGACACAAAGATAATTAAGATACTGGAGTACATGATATATGAAGAGAGGCTGAGAAAGATTGGAGAGTTTAGCCTAGAGAAGTCAAGACTCAAGCAAATCTCATTACACATCAATGAGGGGCTGAGAAAAGAAGAGTGAAACAAACTCTTCTCAGTGGTGCCTAGTGACAGGTCAAGAGGCAGTGATTGAAACAGACATTGAAATTTCATGTGAAAACAAGAAAGTAATTTTTCACATTGTAGATAACGATAATGTTAATGTCTTAGATAGGTAATTAAATATTTAAATTAAAATGAGAGAATAATAAACACTTGAAGCTGGATTATCCTATTTAAACATATTTCAATTCTTTGTTTTGAAGTGTTCAATAAATTTGCCCAAAAGTGAAAGAATGTGAGCACAAAGAACAAACATTAGTAATATTCTGCACAAGACAATAAAGAATTAATATTGAATCAGGAGACAACATACAAGAGAAATGCAAGTGAGGCATAAACAAAATCTCAAAAACAAAATCTTGGAAGAGTTCTGGACACCAAATTGTAGAATGGGTTAGGTACTATGAGATCAAATGTGCAACAGTGGTCACTGAGGGGCAGTCTAATATCTGCCTCACAGCAAAAGATGAAAATCATAAACTACAATATTCCAAAATAGTGTCAAGAAGTATTTTCTGAAAGTGGCTAGCAAAGAAGAAACGAGAAGGTCAGCTTCAGAATACAGTAGAATAGAATATTTCAGTTTTGGAAGGGGTCTGTGATTATCATCTAGTCCAAATACTTGACCAGTTCAGGGCTGATTAGAAGTTAAAGCACATTACTAAGGACATTGTCCAAAAACCTCTTAAATATTGACAGACTTGAGGCATTGGCCACCACTCTCAGAAGGCTGTTCCGGTGTTTGATTGCCCTCTTCATAAAGAAGCACTTTATATTGTTCAGCCTAAACCTCCCCTGGCACAACCATTGGCCTTGGCCCATCGATCCAGCCTGTCCAGATCCCTCTGCAGAGCCTTTTCACCGTCCAGTAGATCATAATTTCCACCCAGTTTGGTGTCATCTGCAAACTGACAGAGGTGAAATTTGATACTCTCATCCAGGTCATTGGTAAAGTTATTACATGTGTCTGAGCCCTGGGTAACACCACTAGTGACTGACCACCAAATGGATGTAATTCTATTAACTACCACTCTTTGGTCTTGCCTACCAACCAGTTTTCTACACAGTAAAACATTGTACCTGTCCAAGCCTAAGCAGTCTGTTTCTCCAGGAGAATGCTGTGGGAAATGGTGTCAAAGGCTTCACATAAGTCTAGGTAAAAAACTGCTCTGCACTGATGTGGCCTCACTTTGAGCATTGTGTGCAGTTTCGGTCACCACAATATGAGAGATATTAAACTATTAGAGAGCATTCAATTAGGACAACAAAGATGGTGAAGAGCCTTGAGAAGTTGTGTGAGGAGTGACTCAGGTCACTTGGTCTGGTCAGCCTTAAGAAGAGATTTTGCATATGTTTTACCAAGCAAAAAACTGTTACTTTTAAACAGTGAAATATTATGAATTGAAATGCTGCTATTCACAGTGTCTTAAGAAATGAGAAGACACTAGGAAACATTGAAAATAATTAATAACTCTTTTATTGTACCGTAGTCTTCCCATCAAGGTCTACTTGGAAATTTCAGCCAAGTTCTGCTTTATCAAATGTAAATAATATAGTGCATGAATAAAAATTAAAATTCCAGCACGATATTGCTTTGCTATGATACTAAAAGTGCAAAGAATCTTCACTTATTAATTGCTAATGCACATTTATGTCATGTTGTTTGGTATTCATGCAAACACTGTGTGAAGATATATTTAGGTATTAGATGAGTAGAAATGGGCTGATTCTCTAACAAGAAAGATCTTCTGATATTTAACAGACCCCTCAGACTAAATTGCTCTGGCTTCTTATTTGTCACTGTATCATCTGAAAGAACTGGAAATCAATCATACACCATGCATTTTTCCATTTCAAGAAAAATGTGCCAAAAGTCACTAGTGATATATGGGATGACTGTGATGGGGTGGGAAGAGCAACCATTCCTGTGTATTAACTATAACCTTTGACTCCCTTCCGGAAAAAAATGAAAACCACTTTTTTGTATTCTACCTCTTATATAAATGGAGTGTATAGAAGAAGTTTGAAGAAATATTAGGAGCTCCTAAAATAATGCATTAAAAAAGAGTACTATTTTTATAAAATGCTAGATAGAAGACAGAATTAGGTAGGGTAATTATTTACCATAATTGTAACATTTTATAGCAAAATAGTATTCTAATTAAAATAGCTTTTACTACTGAAAACACAGTCCAGTGACACACCCATGGCTTTCAGTTACACTAGCTTTTCATTATCGTGCTTGTGTATTTAGCTTTTTCTATAAGCAATGAATCCCATTGAACAATGAGGGCAGCTGGTTGAACTCCAAGAAAAACTCTTTCACATTGTGAAAGAGATCACAGTAAACAGGTACATGAGGAAAATATGGAAATATCACATCTCAGTCCCTCCTTCCTAAACCAGACTAAGGACACAGGAGAGGGAGAGAAAGTGATATTCTTTAGGTGAACTCCTACCTGCATGTAGTTTTTACTTGAAAAGCTAATCTAATTCCTAGTCATAGTTTTGTATTCATAAAGTATCTACCGATTTGTACTCAACATCATGTTCAGGAGTCATGCTGCCTCTCTGGGCCTGAGTAATGAATTGTGAAACTGGCAAGTACCATTAGGAACAATGGTGTGAGACAGCAGCAAGTAGAGTGTAGAGCATTGACTGTGGCTGGGTGCAGGGACCCACCAAATCTGCTCTATCACTTTCCTTTGCAACTGGACAGGGAAAGAAAGTATAAAGAAGGGCTCATGCATTAAAGGAGGACAGGGAGGCATCACTGACCAATTACTGTCACAAGCAAACCACACTCAGCTTGGGATATTGATTGAATTTAATAAATTGAATTTAGCAAAATCAGAGCAGGAGAGTGAGAAGTAAAATGAATCTTAATAATACCTTCCCCACAATGCTTAATCCCCCTCCTCCAGCTCAGGGAGACAGGGAATGGGGGTTATGGTCAGTTCATCACACACTGTTTTTGCTGCTGCTCAGGGAGAGGAGTTCTTTCCCTGCTCCAGTGTGATGTCCTTCCGATGGGACACAGTTCTGCACAAACTACTTCAATGTAAGTCCATCCCACAGGGAACGGTTCTCCACAAACTGCTCCAATGTGCGTCACTTTTCCTCGTGCTGCACTTCTACAGGCACAGCTTGCTCCTGTGTGGGTCCCCCACAGGGTCACATTTCCTACTGGAAAACCTGCTCCAGCATGGGCTTGCCTCTACATAGGTCTGCAGGTCCCTGACTGAAGCCTGCTCCAATGCAGGCTTCCCATGGACTCACAGCTCTCTTTCGGGCATCCACCTGCTCCAGCATGGGTCTCTTCCACGGATTGCAAGTGGGTCTCTGCATCTCTGTAGTCCTCCATGGACTGCAGGGACGCAGTTGCTTCACCCTGGTCTTCACCATGGGCTGTAGGGGAATCTCAGCTCCAGCACCTTCCTCCCCTCTCTTTCTATGCTGACCTTGGTGTCTGCAGGATTGTTCCTCTTATTGTTTTCACTCCACTCTGCCCTGTTGTTGATGTTGCTCAGAATATGATTGGCTTTCTAGGCTGCAAGTGTGCATTGCTCAATCATGTTTAGCTCTCATCAACCAGTACCTCTAAGTCCTTGATCTATCCCTCCCCCAGGCTGTATTGATACCGGGGATTTTCCTGACCCAGGTGCAGCTCCTTACACTTGGTGTTGTTAAACCTCATGACCAAAAGGAGAGTTACAGAAATTTTTGAGAGTGAATTTATTGTTTAATGTTGTGTTACAATTTCTAATACTGCTCTGTATATGAAATACACACATAAAAAGGGAGTGTTTTGTTCTACATTCTGAAGATACATTAAAAGTATTATATCTCCATGTATGTAGTGCCTAAAATAAGTTAAAATAAGCCACAGGATATGTATACGAAACACTATAAAGCAGGTATTTCTTCATGTTCCTAACAGAAGTGCTTTGATACCATGACATTTATGTCTGATACTGCTTCTACATATACCTACAGTTTTAATGGCGGAGTTATAATTACTGACCTATATTTATGTGAATCTGATATCAGATGGGTTTAAATTCATTGACAGTAATTTCCTTGGAAACATATTTAGTTTTTCTGGGATTCACTTCACAGCTGTTAGGTCTTAACACTCAAATTCAGCAGTTTTTTTCCAAATACTTTAAAAACATTGATGCACAACATTTAAATGGGATAGGAAATTAAGTCTGGACTGGGACATCATTGAGAAGGGGAATACAGAAGACCTGAGAAAGAGTAAAATGTTATATTGCAGCTTCTCTTTTCAGACACTTTGCATTTTAGCATATATCAATTTTCAGAATTACTTTAGAAATGAAAGTTTAAAAAAAAAAAATATTTGAAAACCCGAACAAGTTGCTGTGGAAACTTGAAAGGTGGCAGAGATATACTTAGGTTGCATAAGCACAAATGAGGTCTCACTACAACAGCTCCACAATAAGCAGAAGGAAAAAGCAAAAAAGCATACAAAAGCCAGATAAAAGACCATGTAAAAATCTAAACGTGATACACAAACTATGTATTTAAATCATATCACCCAATAATTACATCATCAAAATCCCTCATTTAGTGAAAGCCTTCAACCAAACTCATATTTGCCAAACTGGTTATTTTAAGATTTTGAGAAAGGATCAGTTGAAATCTTCAATGGTAAGAGAACCTTTGATACAGTGTTTAAAATGAGGTGACTCTCTATAACCTTCCACATTGTGGCAATTCTTGAGGAAATTGTCATAGAACTAATAAATCAGAACAGCGTCATGAAATGCCTGTCAGTGGTGGAAATCATGATGAAGGAATTCTTGTGTCTAAAGATCAGATATATTTGACATTTAAAATCAACATAGGCAAGTCTACAGGTATATAACTAAATGTCTAAAACCAGGTTGCAGGAAGGAATCATTGAACTGTGAACTCAAGAGAAATACCTCACTATTGTAAAACTCAATTAGAGGACTTTCATTTTCACTTGCACAAATACCATTCGTGTGAAGTCAAATGTGCGTATTGCAGAAACGTGTTGACTTGCATGACGGTATAGCAATAATGTGTGCATGTTCCACATATTTTATTCTCTTATTTTTTTTCTTGTACTTGATTCACTTAAGATCTTAAGTATTTTTATAAATGTTTGTCTCTTGATGTAATGATGACTCATCCACTTGCAATATTCTAAATGTTATTCAGTCATTTTACTTTATCTTTAGTGGTCTATCTCTTAATTAAGAAGACATAAACTGTCCTAAATTTGTGTGATTCAGTTTGTTTGTAACACAAATATGCTACAGTAGATTAATAAACAACAGCACAGAAAAAAATCAGGCACCCTCTATAACCTCTTCTTATGGTTACCTCTAAGAAGGTTACCTCTTCTTTCTTGGGGTTGTGCCACTTGTCATCTCAAATTTGTAATCTATGT
The DNA here is from genome assembly GCA_013397795.1 of Orthonyx spaldingii. NCBI lineage: Eukaryota > Metazoa > Chordata > Aves > Passeriformes > Orthonychidae > Orthonyx > Orthonyx spaldingii. The sequence goes on along the minus strand of VZTJ01000379.1, from coordinate 1,166,463 downwards.
CAGACTGTATGGTTTCGTTATCACATCTGAAAATGATGAGTAGACAGATACACAACACTGCCAGTTTATTAAGTGCTTTCTCTATAAACCCCAGAGCAACAGAAATATTTAATAGTATTCTTTAAACTCTTTGCTTTTTTAGATTCTTCTGCTAATGATGAGAACTTGGAAGGAAAAATGTATCTCTGTTTTGATAAAATACAATTGTAATACTTGCAAAGCTTATAAACAGAAAACATTTCACAACTCTTCATCTTCGAAGTGACAGAACATGCATTAATCCCAGTCTACCAATGAGGAGACTGAAAGACAAAACCATGATTTGAATGATTTGAATGATTTGAATGAACAACTCTCCTGTTCTGTAATAACAGGACCATATTGCCTCTCTTATCAGACTATCACATAGTAAATGAATTTAAACACTTCAGCAAAGATATAAAAGTATTTTTGTAATTGAAACCAAATGTGTTCATTTCAAAATACAGCATACTGTTAACTTTAGACATGGTCAGATTCTAGCATCATTATCCTACACTGATATTTAAATATTTTATTTCATTAATGAAAAGTTGACACCTTTTTTTGTTTTCCCAGGGAAAGTAAATCCCTCAGGAGCTTGGTGTAGGATGCATACAAATTTTAAGTAATATTATCAGATAACACAGTACATCAGAATCAGCAGAATCAGATTTAGAGCATTGTTGTTCACATTCAGAAGTTTTCTTTCTTCAATTTAATCTCTACAGTAAACAACTCCAAAGTTGACCCAGAATGTGTGTAAGAGGGGTACAAGTTAAGCATCATGAACCACCTTTCCAGGCATTTTTCCTAAATGCGTTTCAAGAGCATTAGAAGATTTCTGGGAAGCAAAGAGGTACATACACAATTTCTAGAAAGAATTCCAAAATAGTTTGGTCTTCTTGCACCCAGAAATTCTGAATTCTTTCTTTGACTTTTGACCTGGGAATGATCTAGTATTTCTTGCTAGTGGGGTTCTGATGGAAAATTTGCTGTCTCAGCCTCCAGTAAATGGTTATGTCATACTGTGCTTTAATGACACTCTCTTCCTCTCTCTTTGTTGTCACCACCCACTCTCACTCACACACAAATAAAAGGTTTCTTATCATCTGCTTCCTTGACAGGTACAATTGAACTTGTGGATTGATAGTGGGAAATACATTTCAGACATCTGTTGTTGGTTTCTAGTTCAGATCAAGGTATTACTAAATCATGTAAGTGAAGTGTAGACATATTTATTTCACTGATTTCTAAGTGTGTTTTGACATAAAGGAAAAAAGCATAATGTTTGCCACTTGTTCTGTCAATTGTTCTCTGTATGAATATGTATCAAAAAAGTACATACAGAATACTTTTTTAATAAATCTATTTTCCTTGATTTGATAATTTATACTTATGTTATAGTGCTGCAGAATGGATTTTGAGACAACTGCTTGCTTTAGGATTCACATTCTCTTAGAACATATGTCATGATCTGATTATTAAGGTTCTTAGAAATACCTCTGCCTGAATCAAGGTGCAAACAAGACCATATGGCAGTCAACAGTATGGGTTTTATTTGATAGTAGATATGAGAGAGAGAGAGAGAGAGAGAGAGAGAGACAAAGAGAAAGAAGTAGGTGGTGGGGACAGAAAGAGGGTGACAGAGAGAGAATAAGGAAAATATCACCACTCCGTGGATGTCAACGATGTTCCATTGATCCTCTCCAGCTGGTCTTCTTGGTGGTGAAGGTCATCCCGAAAAGCATCGAATCTGATGGGTTAATATACACTCAAGCTAGGTGGCAATGTCCACACATGTCCCCCTGGTGGAGAGGGGCAGCATCTACAGCACCCTGGATCTGGTGAATCATGTACAGTCCTGTGGTGCAAAGTCTCTGGGGAGCACTTTGGAGGGTCTTTGATGGATTATGACACCCTATCAGCTGCCTCTCACGTGAAAGTCCCGTGGATGTGGCCTGTGGGGTTGGGGGTTCCACAACTGGGCCAGTTTGTGTAAGGGAGGATGAGTGTTTGGTGCCTCTGACCAGAGGTTATGTCACACACCCAAAACCTCCTCTCCCCCTGCCTCGGTTGGTGGGGTATTCTGTGTAAACCTGGCTTCTGTGAGCTGTGATCTCCCTGCACCCCAAACTCAGCCAGGGATGATTCTCAGCGCAACTGGTGACTTTGGCCTTTTGTGGATGCATACCTTTCCCTCAGCCTGAGATGACTGAACAATAGTTTCCCCTTCATCTAACCAGCACGTTGACTTTCAGTCCAAAGTCCCAGTCTTCAGGGAGGCTTCTTTGGTTGTAGTTACTTTATAATGAGCAAAACTTTATATCAATGTTTGAGGCATGAACTATTTTCAGTCTCTGACAACATATTATCTGGGAAAAAGCTTACATGTAAATTTAAAATTTTAAAGTAAAGGCTGGTAAAATTTCTATAGATATTAAAATCAGAATCCCTATTCTCAGGAGCCACAGAAATCTGAAGACCTGCATAATTATTTTGCGTAGAAAAATTATGGATTGTTTTTCTTTACCTCTTTATTTGAAGATTGTTTTTCTTCACCTCTTGACAAAACTTTAACATTTAATGCTGTTGGGTCCAAAACCAATAAAATAAAATATTCAAGGTTTTAATCAAGGTTTAGTAAAGCAGAAAGTTAATAAATTAGGTGAATGACTTAAAACAAAGAAGCATCACTTATTGTTGGATACTTGGAAAATTTTAATGAAATATAATAATCTATAAAGTACTGTTATGTGGTGTAATAAATGCTATTTAAATGATAAGGGGGTCAAATATAAGATGTACACAGAATCATGGCCTGTCCTGTTTAATACCTTTATTGGTGATCTGGATGAGGAAATTGAGTGCACCCTTAATCTGTTTGCAGGTGATGCCAAGTTGGGTGGGGTATTTTTCTGTTGGAGGTCATGAAGGCTCTGCAGAGGGATCTGAACAGGCTGGATTGATGGGCCAAGGTCAATGCTGTGAGGTGCAACACTATGACATGTCAGGTCCTGCATCTGGGTCACAAAAAACCACAGGCAGCACCACAGGTTGGGGCAGAGTGGCTGGAAAGCAGGCCAGTGGAAAAGGACCTGGGGGTGCTGGTGGCAGCAGCTGAACATGAGCCAGGGTGTACCCAGGTGGTCAAAAAGTCAAAAAAGGTTAATGGCATCCCAGCTTGTCTCAGCAAGAGTATGGCCAGCAGGACCAGAGCAGTGATCTTCCCCTGGTACTTGGCACTAGTGAGAGGCTCCACCTCGAATCCTGTGTTCAGTTTTGGACCCCTCAGTGCAGGAAAGACATTGAGGTGAAGCAGTGTGTTCAGAGGAACTGGACATTGAAGAATGAAACTGAAGAGGGCTCTGGAGCAAAAGTCTTATGAGTAGGGGCTAAGGGAGCTGGGATTATTTGGCCTATAGAAAAGGAGCCTCAGGGGAGAAATAACCTTACAGCCCTGTAACTAGCTGAAAGGAGGATATAGTAACATGGAGCTTGGTCTTTTCTCCCATGTAACTAGTGATAGGAGAAGATGAAATGATCTCAGGTTGCTTCAAGGAAGAATAGACTTGATATTGAGAAAAAGTTTTCATGAAAAGTATTGTCAAGCATTGAAAATGGCTTCCCAGGGAAGTGATGGAATCACCATCCCTGAAGGTATCTAAGATGTGTAGATGTGGTGCTTAGGAAGCTGGTTTAATTGAGGACTTGGCAGTGTTGGGTTAACAGTTGGACTCAGTGAACTTAGGGGTCTTTTCCAATCTACACTGTCCTATGATGCTTTATAAGCAGTGTCCTATGTAAAGTGAGCACTAATTTTTTAATTTTCTGAAGTGTTAAAGAAGGTATTCAGCAGACGCACACATAAAGCTCAGCCCTTGTGATGGATAAAGCATAGAAGCAGAACAGGTCTAGGACAACTGCTTTGAAGCAGCAGAAAACACCCCAGGGATGTCAGGGTGGCCCTCAGGGAGCAGGACCCCAAGTCAGCAATGAAGCCACAGCCACATCACAGGCTGAGTTACCAACTTCCCAGCCAGCAGATCTGGGGAAAAAGTCCTGCTCTGCTGTCTGAGACCTGCATGCTGTACCCAACCTAAGGCTCCTTTGCACACGACAGACACTGACCTACTGTAGAGACTTCCAAGGAGTCTGCCAAAGTGATATGTGGACCCAAGCATAAGCTTGGGTCCTAAGAGGATGCAGAACTCAGTCTGTTCATTCTGGGAAGGACTAACATAGTGGAATGCCCTTATTGGTAGATACCTGGTAAAAGGGAGCAGAGAAGACAGAGCCAAGCTCTGCCTGATATTGCTTAATGGTAGTATTGAAAAATAAAAGGATAACAAAAGAAACAATGGTTAGATATTAGAAAAAGCTTTTCATTCAAGTGTGATTTGCCTCTACTATAAATAGCTTCGAGAAGTTGTGGAATTTTCCTCCTTGGAGATATTAGAACCCTATTGAGCATATTTGACAGACAAAGCAGATTGTTTTGTCTCTCTCTAATGCTTTCTTGCTGGTTCACAGTGTTGGTGGTACAGCTGTAGGAACAGAACAGCACTGCTTGCTCAGAGGCATGTTCCAATGTTAATTTCCTGAGCAGGATACTTGCATCTGGTGAACTGCTTCTTTTCTAACATTTCCCTTCCACAGCCAGTTCACATACTTCACATTCGCATGACCCAAAGCCCAGTGGCTGTGACTCACCCAGACACAGCTCCAAAGTCCCAGGAGCAGGACACTCAGACTAATCAATAGTGTATTGCATCTGGTTGGGTTACCAACATCTGTGCTCTCTTGGCTGCACCTCAGCAAGCATTAGACACCTGTGGATGTGTGTTACTAGAGAACTACTGCTTTTGCTATCTATCATATTGTATTTTAGGCAGCAGGCATATACTGATAATGTGGCTCTAGACCAGTGTCTCTGAATTCCTCTCCATCTAATGCCAGTTAGCTGCTGTCACCAAGGTTTCTGTCACCTGCTAGTCTCCTGCCTCAGATGTCTTTAAGAAGAGCAAAGTTCACGCTGGTTATGCGAAAAAGTTTGTCTATTGCTTCTTTGCTTTCAAAGTTCAAAGATCATTTATTCAATCAGATAGTGCCATTTAGTCAATCTTTCCTTCACCTCAGCAGTATTTTCAAGAAGGCTGCATCACATAAAGACAAAAGCCTAAGTCTTTGACTCTAGTAAAAGGATAAAAATCTTCCTTGTCATAGTCTACCTGAAATATACACAATAGATGCAAATAGTGATGAGTTTAATTTTCTACCATGAAAAATAATGAGTTATACATGCAGGAGACATCCAAAAGAAAGGAATTCTGCTGCCCAATAGTTTGTGGGGGTTTGAAGTGTATATTTGTTCAGAGAAAGATTTATTTGCTCCTCATGAAGGCATCAGGACAGGTCCAAGATGACAAAAATCCAAATTTCACTCATTACCAGTGGGATTTAGAGCTACATTTTCATAGCAACTAACTGTGAGCTGAATACAACAGAGATATGAACTGTTCTGCTCACTGTTCTGTTCATTCTGCGCCTGTTTGACGACAAAACCCACACTTCTCCATTAACCACAATAATGTCATGAACTTTTTCTTGTATGCTTTCCCCACAAACTAGAGACCTTATTTCCTATATTCCCAAATGAAAAAGAAGTTTAGATATATTACACATTGGACAACATTGTCAGTTTTTAACCTACAAACTGCAAATCATTTGCTGCCACACAGAGCAGTCTCCAAATCCCTGTTGACAACAACTCCATAAAAACCAACTTTTAGTTTTTAACTGTCCTAATGAAAATATGATAAAAGTTTCAGTCTTCTAGACAGTTTTATACTTATCATAAATGAAAAAAGTGATATGTTACATGTTCTATCAAATGCAGTGATGTCCAGCATGTTATTATTATTTATTCATAGATGATGAACACATATGCATTTTATGGAATAGTCCACCACTATATATCTTCCTCCTTCAACTGAGACAAGACAATGCCAAGAAGACGTACTAATTGCATAAACCATTAATCTTGTAGGATAGTTCCTGAGCTCTCATTAATGTTTGAGGTCACAATGGAAAAGTACAGAGCAAATTACATATTATTTAAAATGCTTTTACTTTAGGAGAGTATTTTCTTTTCTCTAAGTATGATTTGCCAAATGCAACATTTTATAGTTATTCAAACATTGTAGCTCATCACCAAGAGAAATACATGCAAAAAAAGTTCAGGTATACAGCTAAAAGGTTTTTGCAGAATATTTGTGCATTTTTGCCAATATTTGTAATTATTCAGTAAAAATCATAATCTGAGACATATTTAGAACTAAATATTTACTTGGTACTTTCCTCTGTTAATTGAAAAAAACTAAGCTGTGATATGAGAACAGGCCAGCCTGTTTATTAACTCTGAGTTATTCAAAATGTTTTTTTCACATACTTAGATACTTTAAGCAAATCTTAGCCTTCAACATTCACATTCCGTAAACTTTCAGAAGACAAATTATTAACCCTTTGCATTAGAAGCATATTTTTTGCTTTCAAATTGGAACTCTGCAGCATTGTTTTAACTGGAAGGTGCATCAAGAAAAAAAACCAAGTTGGCAGTCGTGAATAATGGGTAGCAGTTACCTTTATATTCTCTGGCTCTGAACCTTTCTACTTTCACTGTCATATTTCATTCATCTAGAGCATGTATCTACAGATCTACTACTTTTATGATGTGATGTGATAAACTTTCTCATTTATTAAAACATAAACCGAAAACATTTTATCTAAATAAAGAAGAAATCTGTCCAGAAGAATGGTTGATATTTTCAATAGTTGCTTTAGGAGTACTGCATGCCACATGTCAATATTATGTATTCCACGTATGCCGATTTTTAACAATTCTAGTTTATATGAAAAATTAAAGTTGTGTTGACTCTAATATAATTTTCAGCTGTTAAAATTACTTTTCCAGACTTCACAGTAAAAAGATTTTTTAAAAAATATGTTTTCATATTCAATTATCTTACCTCCATAAATAAAAATGACCAAAAAACCTGTTTCTTGATACAGCCTAGGGCACAATAAAAGGGCATAAAATAAATGCATCTTCTCTATTCTGTAGTTTTAAGAGAGACTGTTTGTGGTGTGCACACCTGCAACTGGTTCTGATTTTTCTCATGTCCTCAGAATTTCTACTATGTTATTGCTAATTTTTCTTCTTATCCTAAAGGATAACAAAACGTGGGACAATTATAGAGTCCTTTGAAAGGTTTTGTATTGTGTAAGAGGATATCATTGCATTTGATTTAGCATAAATCATAGTTTTGCAAGATTAGCTTTCAGTGGCATTAATTTAAATTCTTTAAAACGAATACCGTTTCTCACAATGTGATTTTCTTTTTTTTTTCTGGTGACATTTCTCTCTCTCTGTCTCTCTCCCCCTCTCTCTCTCTCCTTCTTTCTTTCTCTTTCTTCTTATGTAGAGTAAGTTTGCACTGAAAGCATCTAAAAGAAATAACTGCATTGTTACATACCGGACTAGCCATCATTACAGTGCCTTATTGCATTAGGCCATGAAGGAAGTGATGGAGATTCGTGAATACTCTGTCCTAATGTGACTGAATGGCAGAGCTCTGAGGGTTGTGATCAATGGAGTAGAACCTAGTGGCAGGCTGGTGTAGTTACTGGTGTTCACCATGGAACAATACTGGATCCAGCCATATTCAACTTGTTCCTTGATGATGTGGACAAAGGGATGAATATCATCCTCAGCAAGTTTGCCGATGACATGAAACTGGGGGAAGTGGTTGATCTTCCTGAAGGCTGCGCTGCCATTCAGTAGGACCTTGATTGCCTGACAAGTTGCATGGGGAAAAACCTTATGAGGTTCAACAGGGATGATTGTAGGGTTTTGCATCTAAAGAAGAATGACCTCAAGCACCAGTATAGGTTCAGAGCTGACCTACTAGAGAGCAGTTCTGCAGACAAGGATCTGGGACTCTTGGTGGATCACAACTGTAAGGTGACAGTGCCATTGCAGCCAGGACAGCCAATGGGCGTATCAGAATGTGTGTGGACAACAAGTTGAGGGTGATCATCCTGCCCCTCTGATTCACAGAATTACAGAATTGGTGACAATCACAGGTTGGAAAGGACTGCAGTGGGTCATCTGGTGCTGCTCAAGCAGAGTCATCTCAGAGTACATTGCACAGGATTGTGTCCAGATGGTTCTTGAATATCCCCAGCAAGAGGGGCTTCACAACCTCTCTGGGCAACCTGTTCCAATGTTCAATCACCTGTGCAGTAAAGTTCTTCCTCTTGTTCAGGTGGACCTTCCTGTGCATCAGTTTCTGCCCATTGCCTCTTGTCCTATTGCTTGGCACTGCCAAGAAGAACCTGGTCCATCCTTTTGGCACCCCCTCCCCTTTTAGGTATTTATATGCATTGATGAGGTTGTCTCTCAGTCATCTGTTCTCAAGGCTGAACAGGCCTCACCATGAGATGAGATCAATTGCTTTGAGCATGATGCTAATAATGCCAAGGTCATCCCTCTATGGGGCCTTCACTGAAAAGCTGAACTCGATCCTTGTGGTTCAGGTTGCCCAGGGAGGTTTGTAGTCTCCCTCTCTGGAGACATTCAAAACCCAACTGGACATGTTTCTGTGTGACTCTGCCTTGGTAGGGGGGTTGAGTGATCTCCAGAGGTCCTTTCCTACTCTAAATATTCTGTGACTCTGTGAAACACCGAAACTGGGCTGTTAATATAAGTAATACTAATATAATTACATTTATAAATGGACATTATGGAGGGAACTACTACATTTAAAAGGCTAAGCATCTTACCCCTCATTCATCTTATTAAATGACTTCCTCCTCCTGTGAAACTGTAAATAATGCATTTTCCTAAAAAGTTTTAGGTTGCAGATTTTTTTTGCTTGCAGATTTGATGAACCTTTTACTTGTTTATTTGTTTGTTTTTAGAAGAATGAAGTCAATTTTCTGTTAGTATGAAAACATTATAACATTTTACTGGATTCTGTAAATTGCGGAATCAGTTAAGTTTTATATCTGTTCTTCACAAGTTGCACCACTAAGTTTATATTAATTCAGCATGGGTTTATGTCTTGGATCAAGTGACACTTATTCTTTTGTTGATTTTCCCAAGCTTTTGTGGTGTGTCTTCTGATAAAGATGTAATTTTTTTTTTTTTATCGTTAAGATTTTCAGAAGATGATGTTTGGAAGATCACGTTCATCTCAGATTTGATACTTTGCAATTCTAATACTCTATATTCCATTGGTTATCTGAATAAGACAGGATCTTTTAAGTTCTTTACAGATGTTGACTTTGCAGTTCTTGCAATGATTTGGGAAACAGATTAACTATAAATGGAAAACTATGTGATAAGACTGTATTCATAAGAATAGTCCAAGATTTGAAGAGTCAGGGATGTGGGACTGACCTTTTTACATAGTCAATTAAAAGACTGACTGGCTTATGCTGTTGTTACTTCTTTTTTCTGCTTTGTGTGCAAATTGATTCAATAGGGAAAAAAAAAAAACAGGTGCAAAAATATCAGATGAAAAATGCAATTAAAATAGTAAATAAAGATTAAAACAGTCCAAAGACAATGAAGTTTTAAATTTGCTTTAAAAAAAATTAGTAAGTTTGATTTTGGATGATTAGCATTTTTGCATAATGGAAATTCCACCACAGGGTTAACTCTAAAAATTTATTGTAATTGAGTGGTAGAATTTCTAAAGAACAGCTTCAAGAACTGAATAATATGTAAACTTTAGGTTTAGACAAATATTCAAATTGCATATATCATTTTCAAAAATGTAATTAATTTTATTTCTCAGTGCACAGAGAGATCCTGATTCATAAATAACTCATGTTACATGACTTAGTGGTGCTAATACCATTTGAGTCCTTTATCTGAAAACATACATTTCCGTTGTTTCCAGAGCTGCCTTTTCTCTAATAAGTGTTAGATGATAGTGTGATGACAACCTCTAACAATTGTCTTTGCTAGCATGTATCATGTACCTATTAGTAGCAAGAGTTAGCTTCCTTCCAGTTCACAATATAGTGTTCAGTCTTTCCATTAAGGTGTCAAGTAGTTCACCCTCAGCTACAGATTTTAAATTTGTGAGTAGTAACCAACAAAATTATATCCAAAACTTTTTAAACTGAAAACCCACCTCCTTTAGCAGTTTCATTTAATATGTTTAGAAATAAGTAAAAGAAAAAAATTATGTTCAGTTCCTGTAAAGGTAATTAGCATGTTTGTTAATAAACTAATAATCTCAGTTTTAACTTCACGTTACAAAAATGGTAACATAACTGGGTATCCAGGACTTCTTGTGAACATCTGCAAGTTTGAAGACCCATACAACAGCATGAGAAAAAAAGCAAAACAGCTTTTTATCTAAGTATTGTTGGATTTCAGCCCTTTAATGTTAGAATATGTTTAACTTCTCTGATTTCAAATGTTCTTAAGAACTGAGTCAAACATGAAAGATGTTAGACTAAAATGATATAAACCATTCTTACTTTGAAAATGACATAGAATCACTCCAGAAGTTCTTACTTTTGTCCTCTATTTAAAATCAATTGCTTGGTCATAGGCATATAACAAAGCTTTTGTTATTAAGGAGTGCGTATTAACAATATAATGTTTACAGATACTTGTATATACATTCTTATCCCACGATACAGATTTTAGAGAAAACCATTTATGAAGGAGTGTATAACTAAAGTGACAAGCCACCTGCAACTTTGACTTTAAAATTACCAATACAGAGCTGAAAGCAAATGTTAATGTCAGTGCAGCTTGAGGAAGATTCATACTGTTTATAAATGGTGCTAATTATGAGAGAATTACTTTTTCTGAAATGGTTTTTTATGGTTTTGACTTTGTAAGGCAAATTTATTTATAAACTGCTAAAACATGATCTTTTCCATGATGAGAAAAAAAGGAAATGTTATGTAATTAAGGGGTATGTAGGATGTGTGTGCTGTTAAATTCTTTTAAGCAGACCAGCAAAATGTGAATCAAATGTAGCCACCAACTGTTTGAAAAAATTACTTTCAGTTAACGAGGAATCATTATTAATGATTTCAGCTGGGGAGTTCCACAGGGGGCTGTTTTGGCCATGTTGTTTTTCAGTGTCTAAAAGACAAGAGATTTGAATGACATAAGAAACCATAGGCTTTAAAAATCTGTGGCTGATGGATAGCTGGGCAGGTTTATAAATGCTCCAGAGGATGGGATTAGAATTTACAAAAATCCTGACGAATTAGACAATTTACACAACACACCAGTGTGCAAGAAAAATGCAAGAATACCACAAAAAAATTGCACAGAAATTAAACAAAAAAATTAGAGTGCAAAACCACAAAATTATGTCACAGCCTAATACCAAAAGTTCATTACAACATAGACAAATTCTTTAATAAATCCCACACTATTGCTTTTCAAACCATGAAAATTTCAGGACCTATTTAAGCATACCATAGCTCCTTTCCTGCTTGCTCTATACACCTGATACTACTTTTAAAACCAAGTAGTTAAGGAGAAAGTGAGGTTTCACACTGGTAAATATTAACATACTGCAAGCTCTGTATCTGAGCATCCTGAACACTGGAATTAAAGAGCATCTACCTCAAAGTTCAGATATAGCCATTCCAGCATATAAACAAAGGGAGCTAACAAAATAATACAGCAAGAAAAATTTAGTCTTTAATAGAAATATTTTGGTTGTATTGTCATGTAAGTATGGGTTCTATGCTGTGTTAGGGAATCCCACACTGCAACATTTTGGCAACAAAGATGGCTGGGTTTTCAATTAAGGTTAGCAGTGAGAAGATAAGGAGAGATATTCTATGCATGTATACATTATCTGCCAGGAAATGTATGTAGGTTGTTATTAATATAAACTCCATAAAAGAATTGAATTTCATATGTTTTTGAGTTTTTAGGCTTCGATATATGTGCACCTGTATTTTGGTACAAGCAGGAATATTCTTTCAGGAGATTAAGAAAAAGGTATTATATAATTTAATGGAACTTTTTGATTTCTTCAGCAGGCCATTTTTTGTGTCTTTTGCAGAAATGTTATGAGATTGACAAAGGTTTTGATTCAGCAAGAATAGAAAAAGATTGTGAAATGTCTGTTGTTAGAATATTGAGAAAATTAAAGCACATGAACCAAACATAAATTTGGGAATAATAGTATTTGGTTTTTTTTTTTGAGTGAAGGGGACACGGATATCACAAGGAAAATTGCAGAGCAGTCCTAAATAAAATGCATTCCTACCGCTCTTATACTAGGCTTTACTTGAATCTGTTTCCAGTTGTGAAAGAACTAGGCAACACAATAATCTATGCAGTTATTACCAATCTCTTTTACACTATGTTGTTTTTCTAAAAATCCAAGAAATGGAAAAGGATTTTCTATCCATAGAATAATGGTCAAGATTGGAAAAGACCTCAAAGCTAATTAAGTTCAACATTTCACCAAGCACTGCCGTATTCACCACTAAACCATTTGCCCAAGTATGCATCTATATTTTTAAACACTTACAGGGATAGTGATTTCACCATTTCCTCGAGTAACCTCTTCTAATGCCCAACCACTGTTTCAGTGAAGAAATTTTTCTTAAGCTATGATCTCCCCTGATGCTACTTGAGGCCATTTCTTCTTGTCCTGTCTCTTGTTACCTGGGAGAAAAGGCTGATCCCCCACCTCACTAGAACTCCGTTCCAGGTATTAGTAGAGAATAAGATCCCCCTTGAGCCTTCTTTTCTCAATGAAAAATGCCAGAATATGTGAGATGTGCAAAAGTAACTAGATATTGTGTCGCTGGACCGCCTGACCGCCCGGCTGGTCAGTGGGCGACAGTGTTCTCGAGCGCCTGGTCGGCGGAGCTCACGCTTCGCAGGTGTGCGTAGCGGCAAGGCAATGCCTTTAGCCCTTGTGGGGCAGCTCTGAGAAGAGCTGTTGGTTCTGAAGCCCAGGTTGGGGCTGGTAGCGATCGGTGGAAGGGTAGCGAATGCGGAGGCGGCGAAGGAAGAAGGAAGGACTCGCTAGCGGCTAAAATCTCCGAGTTTATTCCCTGCCCTGGCGTGGGCAGGCGAACGTGCTGCAGAGATGGGGACCGCAAAACAACCGGTGAGGGGATCGTTACAGGGGTTTATAAGGGGAAGGGAAAAGGGGGAGGAGAACAGGAACAGACAAATGGGGTACATGATGGGTGATGACAGCAGCCAATAACCGTGAAACAAAGGAGGGACAAACTTGAATCAACCAATGGGGAAAACAGAACTACAGAACCTTCTGGCTAAACATGAATATTAAACCAACTATATGAATATTAAAATAACTTCTGAGGAGAAAGGGGAGGGGACGGAGCCTTGATGGATGGCAACCCATGGCGGGAAACTGCTTCAACCTGCCTTCCTCTCAGGACTCACTGTCCTGAGAGGTATAGTCTGCCCAATCAACCTGATCGTTAATCCACATTGAAAAGGCAGGTTGAGCAGCAGTCTCGCATGCCACCGACTGGGTGACCGCCACAATATTGCTGTAAAAAACTAATTTACACTTAAATGAAATGTTATAAATTTGTCTTTCATAGCCTATTTAGAACACCCTTAACTTTTAATTTTATCCTCCTTTTGGAATGGGTGTCTCAGGATGCTACTATTGGGAATCAAATAAGATTTTGGACAATGTTTTTCCTGGGACTGAATTTAACTATTTAAGTCTGTTGATACTTGGTAAAACTTTGTAAAGAAAATTAGAATTAATGGAAAACGGTAATATGCACTGTTGGAATTCATTCTGGAATTTGTCTTGGTAATCATCATCATAAAAGTAGTGGAAATTGTTTTCTATGCTGAATTATAAACAGTATTTTACATTCAAGCGGTAAAAATATCATTGAAAACAACATTTTATTCCCTTTTTTTCCCCCTGATCTGTTGAAGGAGAGGTACAGTATCATTGTCCAGTACTGAGTCATCATAGAGTTATCATTACTACCTGGTAGTTCACATGGTGCCTTTGAATAAGGGGAGTGGTAAAATGAGATTGAAAATACAGTAGTCTACTTAGTTAATGATCACTATCAGTGGTTTTTGCTGAAGTGATAATCTCAATAGAATAAAACATTTTCATATTATAATAACCTCTCTTGTTTTCTAAAATGGTGATGATTGCAGATTTTGTGATATTTAAATAGATTTGTGAAAATAATCCTTAAAAACTTGACAATTATTGAACTTGATATCCTGCAACAGTGGAAAGTTGCTATGCATTTAAATGGTACTGAAAAATGTCCTTGAGTTGTGTGTGTTTGCAAATTTAGAGAATAAATCACTTTTTACATTAAATAGAACCAAATTACTTCCAGGAGGTAGAGTTCCTGTTCTCTTTAAAATACAATTAATTTCTGGCAATACAATACAATGCACTATCTTATTGATATTTTTTTGTTTCTATACCAAGAAATAATGTGTGAAAATAGCATTTTCATCTAAACCTGAGAGTATTTAACTAAAACTCCCAGGATGATTTTACAGAGCAGGTAAGTTTGTGAACAGAAGGAATTTGCAACTTTTCTAGATCAATATTTTAGTTCACAGCAGAAGTAAGATTATGTTTTAGGATTACTGACATATAATTTCCTGATTTTAAGCACTTGGACGCTTTCTATGTAAGGATCACAGTGCAGCCACAATCAACTAATTTTGTAGGAAAAGTAGAAACACATAGGTTTTTGCATCCAATCTCAATTCTAGGTAATTTTGTTTTTCTATTGGTTAAAACTAGAGCAAAATAGTCTAGTGCAATTGTCCCCACAGAGATTCAAAATAATAAAATAGAAAAAGCTGTAGTGGGCCTCAAGTTAATTTAGACTTAAGACACTCTACTTGCGAAGTATATTTATCTTAAGAGGCATATTTTACTTGTGCTGTGATGCTCCTATCAGAGGTTGTATACTGCTGCTGTCCTAAGACAAGAAAGGGGAAGAGAATTGCAAAATACAAAAAAAATGTCATGAGAAAATTTGATTGGAGAGATAAAAGTACGTTAAACTCTTAAAATAGAAATTTTGTTGGGTTGGTTTGGGTTTTTTCCTTATCTTTCCCCCTCCCACCCCCTAGCAAAATAGTAACAATATTACATGATGACTTTTGCAGAGACAGAACAGGCTGTTCAGCAGGTTGAGAGACCTACGACTAAATGTAATTTTATGGTAGAAATTCTGAGGTCTTTAACTCGGAGACATTGACAAGGTTCTGCTGGACCCATTTGATTTTCACGGTTAAATGTTCAGCTCAAACCCTAGTTAGAAACTTTAAAAAATGAAAATAACCAGACTATTTTAATATAAAGAAAGGGTAAATATATTTATATATATATATCCTCAGGTTCTTTTTTTTGAACATGTGTAAAATACTTTGGAAAAAAGAGTCTGCCAATCCTTGAGCCATGAAAAAAAAAAAACCTGAAACCAACAAACAGACCCCAAACCCAATGGCAATCCCTCAAGAAACAAACAAACAAACAAACAAACAAACAAAATCAATAAAAAAACCCTAAACCAACAACCAAACAAAAAAATCCCAAAACCACAAAACTAATTTATCTAATGCAAGCACCATAGAAAAAAATTTAGAACTTGGCAACACTGCAAGTGCTGAATGGATAATCTGTTAATAGGATGTCTTGAATAATCTTAAGATTACAGAGGCATACATACTTCCTCCAAAGCATACAGATTACCGTTATAGCATCTAATATTCTCCTTTTATATGTTAATCACCATTAGCATAAAACTAACAAAATTCTTATATTATGTTTATGCATAATTTTGCTATGCATCTTTCTTTTCTATTGTTCAAAGATACACATTTTTACTTTCTGTATTTTCTAATATTTATTTACTAGATTTTAAATTTTGAGCATTAATCTTCATTAATGTTGTGCTGGAAACAGAAAAATGCCTGTAGACAAAAAGTTGGAAAGTAATTTGTTGCAGGAAAATCAATTTTAGATTGTTTTTATTAAGTTAATGTGTAACCTCAAACCTTATTAATGGAATAACCATGGTTATAGTATTGATAAATTTAACAAATCTTAGCAATTATAAAGAAATGCATCCAGGTCCATGAAATGAATGTTAATTCAATGACAAATCATTTGTATTTGATGATCATAAAGGAGATTTGCTGCACTAATCTGTTTTCTTCCTCTGCTTTTATAGAAAGCATTCCTTTTATACATCTCCATATTTACAAATATCCATGTACAGTCAGACTCTCTATTGCTGTTACTCTAATGCTGCTTCATCAGTCATCACAAAGCATTCTAATCCCTTTCAAATATGAAAATATATCCTTTATTATTATTTTAATTATTTTGATCCCCCTCCTAGAACTGAAATCCTAGAATATAGTCTGGTTTTTTTTAATTACCTTCTGAGCATTAAATTACTTTGTTTTCCAAAGGAACTTTTTATGTTCAAATAAGCTTCTCAAGCCATAATTTAAATTGCTCTGGTGTGCAGTCTGAATCTTCTACCCAGATATCCCTGGAGTTTACTGGTCTCCACAGAAATTCACAAATTCTAATTTCCAGGAGAGAGCTTAAAATTGATTTTTCTTCAAAACACTGTTGGAGTGTAGAGAGAGGAAGACTGAACACACTTGAAAGCTTAGGCTTTTATTAGGCTGCTTTTCTGACATAAAATGTGCTTCTTTCAAAGCATACTATTTGAGGTTTAAGTCGATTGATATTCATATGAGGTATGTGTATGTTAGTTATCTGTGGTTTTTACAAGTATTTAAAAGCATTTGCTTGTTTTGTTGTATAACTAATGTCTGACTATTTATTGTCAGTGGTGATAGAAAGCTCTTGTTTTGTGTTTTTCAGATCTCAGGATAGAGTATTTTTGATTGTGTTCCAAACCTGCAAGCTCAGGGTGAGTAATAATTTCTGTTATATCTTTAGCCTGAATTGGGATGGTTCTGTGAATAATTGTATTCTAGTATATGACCATATTTCCTGAAACATGAAAAAAACCCAAAGGAGTCCCACCCAGTGTGTGATAACATCAACCAGTAATATCAGTGATTAATAAATCTCTATTTGTTTCAAGATATAGAGAGGAAGAAGAGGTTTCTTTTCTGTTTTACCATGTAACAGTAAAAAGAACTTGTTCATGTTTTGTTTGTTGTGTTTTAACATAATTTGCCTGAAGACATCATGACATAACTGTACTTCAATGTTATATGTGTAATTTGAACATGTTGCATTTTGAGACTAATGTTAACATAGTCATCAAACACAGAAGCTGATGTAGTTTCAGAGTGAGATAATATGAACCAAGAGGCAATGATCTGCAAAAATGACAGAAGTTTTCCAGAAGTAAACTGCATTTCTGTACATGTACAACCTAGGACCTAGAACAGTACATTAAATAACCAATGAGAAACTGTCTTTTAGGAGTGTTTAGGGGCCAAGCAGCAGACAGCAGTAATACCATCACGTTATGGGTTTTATCAAAATTTTTTCTTACTGTCAGGATTTTTATGTTACATGTTGGGGAGTGAGAGATAAGACAGATAGCTGTTATAATGAAAACTAAAATTACTGGAAACCTGTGGTTGTTGTAAATCAATATTTATTCTTTTCCATATACTAAGGTTTTTGAGAAACATTATGTTTAACATGAACTCATTCGAACAAAATACATTGATATTTAGCATGTTCCTGAGATAATTTAATAAGTAATGTAATAAAGCTATTGAGACAAACAAGCTTAAACAGGTTACCAAAGTATTCTCCTGTGTTTTAAGCTTGTTTCATAATATTAAACATAACAAAGTAAAGTGCTTGTTTAATAACAAGGGACAATATGATTAGCATGCAATTGAGATCAAACTCATGAGTAAACCTCATTTGTATAACACAAATACCTGTCATACTGTGCATACACGGGCAGCAAACGGCACTTCTAGGCAGTGGAAACCTAAGCCCAGGAGAACAGATCTGTCAGCTTTGTTTTGTGTTTCCACTCACTGTGTGAAGGTAGTAGTTCAATTCTGCCATGTTGCTACTTTTGTACTGAGTTAAAATTTTTGAGCTTTAAAGCATATTTCTGTTTCAAAGGCTTCTAGTGAAAGGTTACAATTTTAAAATTTGTATTATCAATTAAAAAAATCAAATAAAATATTTTTTCTTAATATTTGGGTAGGTCTGGTGGACTTTGTTTCCATCTTGTTTCTGCTGGTTTTCCATGAGATTATTTCTTGTTCTTATTCTGTCTGAGAATAAAATTGGTTATTGCTATCCCACATATTGCACAGCACAATTGTAGAATCTCTCTTGCAGTAGGCAATTTAGAGATGTCTACAGTAGATTTAGATGTGTCTATTATAAGTCTATAGAATGCTTTTAAATTCAAAATTCCTCAAATTTCTTTTTTTTTTCCCCAGATATCAGAATATGTACAGGAACACAGGGGTTATTCATATTTCTGTAAAGCTTCTGCACTCATGGAAATACTTTATCAGTAAACGAATCTACTATTGTCAAAACTGCTAACT
The DNA here is from genome assembly GCA_013397795.1 of Orthonyx spaldingii. Lineage (NCBI taxonomy): Eukaryota > Metazoa > Chordata > Aves > Passeriformes > Orthonychidae > Orthonyx > Orthonyx spaldingii. The sequence continues at coordinate 1,147,823 of VZTJ01000379.1, read as the reverse complement.
GTATAGATATCTGCCTTGTGAAGCGTTTTAATTTCTGATGGTTGAGAAAACACTGGCAGTGTTTAATAACAATATACTGTAGTGACTGTTAGAGAAGTCTCACTATAATACTGTTACATTAGTTACTGTAAGATTCCTGGTAACATTTTCTCCTTATGTTTTGAACAACAGATGCTATATAAAGTACACACAAGCTTATGTGTGTGTGTGCATTCTGTATAATCAAGCTTGATTTTCAAAGAAAGAAGTATACAAAGATGACGGTATCTCAAGGTTTGAGGTACTATTTTTTCAACAGTATGCTAAAGGACTTTTATGAGTACGAATATAGGATGCAGCTGAGCTAACTGCGCTAATAATTGCTAAATATAATAAAACTATGGTAAAGTAAGGGGAAGGAGGATGTGATGTAACAAAAAATACAAATAACCCCTCCCAAATGATATACAACAGTAATCATTAATTTTTGTGGAAAATCTAGGAAAAAAGCCCTGAAATCTTCAAAAACTAAACAAAGAAAAAAAAAACCCAAATCCACAAAAAAACCACTTTGCAATTCTTTACATTGGATCATTTAAGCTTAGCATAGTTGGAGCAATTAAAAAAAATGCAGCTGGTGGGGATTTCATATGTAAGAGGGCTTTTCTCCAATATTATCGTCTTTCCAGTCTACTTAAAGTGGAAAGATAAATAGTCTAATTAATTCCTTGCAAGAATTAATAAAGTTCAATGATATCTATAAGACATGGGATTTTCCTCAGTGTTGTTTGTAAACTGTATGTATAAGAGATTCATTAGAGAAATTTCTTACATTGTTTTATTGGACTGAAATTTATATACATAAAAGTGATACAGATGACTGAAGCAGAAGTTAGAATGATACAGTTACTGATTATTAAAGAATTCTTGCAAAACTTGGATCAAAACCATGTTTTGATGAGTTAGAATTTTAAACAAAGGCTTGTGGCATGCCTGATTTAATAATTTATTATAAAAACTCTAAAAAGAGGACACAGGCAAATCTAAGTAATATTGACACTGTGAAGTACTAGTACTGGTTTTCTGAATCTTACTATGTTTAGGTTGTTTTGGGGTTTTTTTAACAATGGCATTAAATGATGTTTTAATATATTTAAATATATTTAAAAATTTTACTTAATAAATTAATGATTTCAACTTTCTTCTTCACTTAAGAATTACGTGATCATTCTTATGGGGATTTGGAAAAAAATGGAAATTAAATTATACAGGACCAATGCATGAAAACAAATACTTCACTAGAAAATGAATACCAGAAACTTACTCAACCTTATGTCAAGGTCATGTCCGTGCCAACCTCTAAGTACAGTATTTATATTTTTATACAAAATAACAATTAAAAATAACTAAACAAATCTAATGAAGTGAAAACATCCACAAAAACAAAAGTAGAGCTTAAAAAAGCTCTTTTTCTCTGACCTACTTGTTTTTAGCGTTTTTTCTTGTTCTCTTTTAGTTCAATTTTTAATTTTTGTAACTCCTTACATAATTTTTTTTATCTGTTGCATCATGTGATTAAAAAAGGAATATAAAAATTCAGGACTTTGGTCAATTTTCTCAAAGAACCCACAAATGAGACACTTAAGTTTGCAATATATTCCTTTAGAGATAAATACTAATTTAAAAAAAATATAGAATGTAAGAAAACAAAGATATCTGTTTCCTGATGCCTTGTGGATGATCTAAGTCTGTAAGACGCAGTACTCAACTTAAAAAATTTGTGAAGAAGGTGTCAGTCCCCTTAGGATATTAAGCAGCTGAATCAATTCTGGTAACTTTCCACTGTTGTCTTGTTCACCCTTTTGGTAGTTTTATGTCAGTCAAAGCAGTGGCAGGAAGGAAGCAGACGTGGAGAATGAGCTTGAGTTTTATTATATGTTCAGCTTGTGATGTCTATTTCTACAAGCTGACACTTATGAAAGTAGTTTCCATCAATCTGTGTTTGTGACATAACATTTCATTGTCCCAGAAATGCCATAATTATAAATTTTTTTTTGTTTCTTATGTTTTTATATTGTCTACAAAACCAACATAAAAACAAACATCTAATTTTCCATTTTAAAATTAATCTTTTTGAAGATAGAGTTTGCAGACATAATCTCAGAATGTCATTTAACCTGAATTCCTGTAAGTGTTGTATCACAGATTATCGGATATATTTCTATAGGTATGCTTGCATGTTAACTGGAAGCACCTTGATGTTAGTTACCTCATTCAGCATCTTATTTGGAAAACTTTACTTCTGATTGTTTATTTACATATGAATGGCTGGGAATAAATACAAACAAATATGGGTATATATATTTAAAAGCATATTAGTCTTCCTGAATGCATTCAGATTTAATCCTGTACAGCCTCTGAGTGCATTTGTGTTTTATAGATAGACATATATGCATGCATACATAGAAATGTGTATTTATACATTTCAAATATATAAGGTAGTATTTTCCTAAAAGCACTGTAAAAGTGCTTAACCGCTTGTTCTTTTAATGTAAATTATAAGCATAAGTGTAATAAAACAGAGAAAAACAGTACAGCAAATTTATCTTTTAATACTCTTCATACTGAGTTCACTAGCATGTGAAAAAGTATGGATAGGTGTTTTGCATACCATGTCATGGTAAAAGCAAAATGTTGTCTGTAAATTGCAAGTAAGTTCAGGGTTTCTTTTACTGTTTTTTGGGGGGGTTTTCTGGTTTGGTTTTTTTTTTTTTTTTTTTTAATTGAAGTCACAAAAGTAATGAAAAAATCTATCTTTCTGAAAGACTAAAATTTACCACCTAAAAATTGTTTTCTTTTATTTGAAACACAAAATAGACAACAAATTCTTTTTTTTTATTAAGCAATAGGACCAATCAAAATTAACCAACTTGCACAAAATGTGAAATGGGAAAAAATAGCTTTTATACTGAAGACACTTTCCATTTTTAATAAGCATACTTTGAAAATATTGATTAAAAAGTCCTGCCATGGCCACAGCCTAGGGCAAATTATCATTAGAATGATGATATGCAATCTTGATGATATTCTCTTTTGTACTTCTGAGAATGTCATTGCATCTCTTGGGAGTATGATTATTTCTGAAATTAAAATCATCTTTAAAAGGAAAGGTAGCTTGAATCTCATTTTCAGATCGATGGAGCTAAACATTGTGAAAGTAAAATTCTTCTAATGTAAACCAGAGGCCCACATTACAATCCTCAGGGGTTTGCTATAGTGATTATATCCTGTTCTTTATAAAGAACTTTGCTAATTTTCAGCCAGTAATTATTGTACCTTGAAAACTTGCTTAAGAGACAGGGCTTGTGAACAAGAGACAGGGTTTATCATACGGACCTGCAAAAGATGCAAATTTGTTTGAAACTAAAGGAAGTTGAGTCAGGAAAAAACATTGGTTTTATACAGCTAAATGGACATCAATTTTGGAATAATTTTCTTCACTCACGTTATTTAAATTATTTCATGAGTGACAGATATGCTTTTCCTGACATACTAGAAATCACTTGTAATGAACACAGTATTGGCTGCAATTGTCAATGTATTATTAGAAGTATTCTTGGACTGTTTTTCTAAAATATATTTGAATTTCTTTGAGCTTCCTACTAAATACAATTTTTCTTGGTTGTTGGTTCTCCTGGGCAGAATATGGGAAATGGGAAGAAATATTTTAATTCTACTACCTTATATTTAAAAGCCATGTCAATATCTGCTTATGTAAGCTTAGAGTTACTCCCTTTTTACAAAGGATGTGGAATAGGAAATGTAAATTATAAGGTAAAACTGTCTCTTTCATCCAGCACATAACATTATTACAGAACACATGAAATAGAGAGGACTTAAAATGCAACATAGCAAGAAGTTTTCCATTTATATTAGTAGAGATCTGCTAGCTCTCCAAAGGAAGAAATTTCTCCCCAAGACCAAAAGATACTGTAGTACCATTTTGTAATGCTGCAAGGACAACTGGCCTCCTGAGCTGGTGAAAGGGACAGGGAACAGAATAGTCCTCTGTAATTCAGGAGGACACAATTAGTGACCTGCTGAGCCACTTAGATGCTCATATGCCTATTGGACCAGATGGGATACATTCTAGGGTGATGAGGAAGCTGGCAAAAGAGCTTGCCAAGCCACTCTCCATCATTTATCATCAGTACTGGCTAACCGGGGACATCCCAGATGACTGGAATCTGGCCAATGTGACCCATCCATAAGAAGGACTGGAAGGAGACTGCAGGAAACTACAGCCCCATCAGCCTCATTTTGGTGTGGCAGGGCTATAGAACAGATCATCTTGGGTGTGATCACATGGCATCTACATGGCAGTCAAGGGCTCAGACCCAGCCAGCACAGACAGGAGGGACAGGTCCTGCCTGGTCAACCTGACCTTATTTTATGACCAGATGACCTATCTGGAGGTGGTTCTGTGGTCCTCTAAAGAGGGGCCTGTACCACCGGGTAGATGGGCTGAATCCAATGATATGGAGTTTAACAAGATCAAGTGCCAGGTCCTGCGCTTTGGCCACAACAACCCCTGCAGCGCTACAGGGTGGGGACAGAGGCCAGGCAGAAAGGGACCTAGGGGTAGTGACTGACAGCAGCTGAACATGAGCCAGCTGTGCCCAAGTGGCCAAGAAGGCCAATGGCATCCTGGCCTGTACCAGCAATAGTGTGGCCAGCAGGACCAGGGCAGTGATTGTCCCTCTGTACTCAGCACTTGTGAGGCCACACCTTGAGTGCTGTGTCCAGTTCTGGGCCCCTCAATTTAGGAAGGATGTTGAGCTGCTGCAGTGTTTCCAGAGAAGTGCAACAAGGCTGGTGAAGGCTCTGGAGAGCAACTACTGTGAGGAGCGGCTAAGGAAGCTGGGGTTGTTTAGCCTGGAGAAAAGAAGGTTCAGGGCAGACCTCCCTACAACTCCCTGAAAAGAGGGTGTAGCCGTGTGGGGATTGATATCTTGTCCCAAATAACCAGTGACAGGACAAGAGGACACAGTCTTAAGCTGCACCAGTGGAGGTTTAGGTTGGACATTAGGGAGAAGTTCTCTACAGAAAGAATGACTGAGTATTGGAATGGACTGCCCAAGGAGACGATGCAGTCACCGTACTGGGAGTTGTTTAAGAAAAGACTGGCTGTGGCACTTAGTGCCATGGTCTAGTTGACAAGGTGGTGTTGGGTCATAGGTTGGATTTGATGATCTAGCTGATTCTGTGATTAGAAAATTAGTGACACACACTATATCTCTGAAATAATCGACAAAAGTACATTCGGGATAAATCCGAAACTTTTTTTTAATTAGGGGTAACAATTTCTTTTCCTTTCTTAAAAAAAATAAAGTGAAAAGAAAAGAAATTTCTAAAGAACTTTATAAATGCCATATGCAGTATCCAATAAGGATAAAGCCATAAGGAACATTAGGAACTAGAATTGAATCCACTCTTTGTTATCTCTTTAATTTTCTCCATATCATGTATTTGTCATGAAAACAGAGAAATGGTTACTTTACTCACTGCACTATTGAAAATGCTGTTAAAGCACAACTTTACCAGAGATTTGATAATTTAAAATTCACATTGAAAATAGAGAATTAAAAATAGACTGAGTATTTAGATGGTTGCTAGGCTGTTGGACACATGCTTCAAATGATAATGTCCTGCCTTTTCATCTTCATCCAGCTTCTGCTCATGAATGAAACAAATTTTCCCAGAAGATAATCTTGTTGAAAAGTATCTAATGAAACATCAACATTTGTGGATCGATAAAGAATTGAGCTGAAATCTGATCAATATTTGTTTGATGAAATTGCAAAATAAGTATTTTTTTCCATTTTGTGTACAGTTATGCTTGGTATCCATAAGTTAAATTAGAAGCTGTCATGTGAAAATACATGTCCAACATGGCGTTTTCTCAACATTTCCTGTCTCTGAACAAATATTAAGACAAAATCCACATTATCTTTCAGGGAAATGTTGTATTCTTTTGAGTGTGTGCATATGTATGTTCTGTTGAAGAGTTTTCCTGAATCTTTATGCTCAGTAAAATATTGTATAGAAATAAAACCTGAAAAATTGTGTACTGAAGTAAAAAAACTTATAGTCTACTTGGGATGATGGGTCCCACAAATGGATGATTTCCTGCATATAAAGAGGAAAAAAATATTTAACAGCTCATTTTCAAAGAAGATTTGCCCAATAGATTCAACTACATTCACTTGGGTATTGAGTCCAGTAAAATCTGATCTCCACTGTGTATTTCAGAATTTTTAGGAGAAAATCACTTATGTATCATATAAACAAATACGCAGCTAACTGTAGAGTTAGTCCTAAGCAAAAGGCTCTTAAATTGTTTTTAATTTATATTATTTTTAATTCATAGGTCCAATTAAAAATAGTGTTTGAATAGATACATCAAAGATCACAACACAAAAATCAGGTCAAAGATTCAGCTGTCTCATCATGATTTTTTTGGCTGTAAAGATTTAAGTGATTTTTCTTCTCAACTAGCTTTCAGCTTCTGTCAGTCAGATTGTCTGTTCCACTCAGCTCACTGTATTACACTGAAACAGAAAAGTGGAAAAGGATAAAGAAATCTGAAAACACTTCAGATTTTTATAGTTTTAGATTTCATTGCTGGATATGTTGAGTGAAGTTTCTCATGTATTATGTGGCAAAGTCAATCAAGATTTTAGAGAAATAAAAAAAAAATCTAATTTCAGAATAGAATTCCTTAGAAATTTTAATCTAATTTAAAAATTAAAGTGACTAGAGGGGAGAAAAATTAAGTATATGTCATATGCTAGAACACATATTTCTGTGTAGTCCTAGCAGTTCCTTCAAGTACAATCTCTTCCATCTCCTCCTAGTGCACTGGCTTTTGTGTATTGATGAATTTCTTGCAGCGCACCTGAATGTACAACTTGTAGAGGTGCATGCAGATTCTAGGATACTATTTTCTCTTTTGGTTTTTTCCTGCATAACATATCAAAAGTAAGGAATTTATGTACTGTGATTCGTCCTTTTGACCACTGTTAACCCTATCAGTGTTTATCAAAGTTTCTATCTGAACTAAAATTTGTTATTTATTTGGACTATGTATATACTCAGAGACCAAGATTAGACTTATGTTGGATCATCTTATCAATAATGAGTAATTAGGGGAATAAATAGAAGCAACCTGCATTCAGAAAACAACTTTGAAGTGTATTTATATCTGCAAAAGTCTTTCAACAGAAAGTAGGTAATTCTAGAGGTAATAACAGAGGAGAATTCATTGTGTAACTCAGCAGAATTCAACACCCCATATGTCAGCTTTACATGACAGATTATTAATATACTGCCTCTCTCATCAGTAGATACCAATTGGCAGTGGCTGCCTTTTCTGAATTTGAATTTCTAGAATTGTATTCTTAAGTATTCTTGCTCTCTAATACATTTTTGTTCAGTGCAAACCATTCTCCTTTTTATACAAAATATACATAATTCTTGTGCCATATAGATTATAAAAAATAAATATAGCAGAATGGTAGCACACAAATCAACTCTACTCACTTTACAGTGCAGGAAAAGAGGATTGGAGAAGATATTTTTGTACCTGGACATATGGGAAAGATTATGGGAAATATGCCAGTGGATAGTAGAAATCAGACTTCCTTAAACAGAGAGGCGCAACTATATCATTAATAAATTATGGGGTTTTATTCATACTTTAGGGGTTTTTTACTGGCTTCCAAAACCATTGCAAACCCCTTTGCAGATCCATGCCAGTGAAAACCTCATAAAATTTCCACTAATCTTAGAGATCGTTTATATACAGATATACTCGGTATAGTGAAATATCACACAATCCCTTCACAAAGAATAAGTCTTTATGAAGTAAGAGGTGAAGCTATCACATAATACAAACAAGATATTGTTGTTTTGAGGCTTACTTTGTTGCGTATTTATGCACTTTGAGAAGTCTTTCCTATGTCATATGTATATCTTCTCTCTTCAATTTCCAAAATATTTAGAGTGAAAAAGTATGATGAATTTGCAGTGGCTAACATGTTCCAAGAGAATCTTCTGTGAGGGATTGTGTCTTGGAAGAAAGCTAGCAAAAGCTCATCCCAAAATGAAACTCAGGCTACAAATACTCATTATTATTCAATTCATCTTAAGCTAACAGAAGACATAGATGCAAATGGACTTTTTCTTTTTGTTTTTCTTTTTCTTTCTCTCTTTTTTTTTTTCTTTTGCTTTTGCTTTTCCTTATTTCAGGTAAAGGATTATATGACAGAACTGTAAAAGAGCAAGATTGGGCCATTGTCAGAGTATCATTTGCAATTCCTTTACTTCTATGTGAAAAATAAATTTCTCTTTATTTTTAAGGCATCAGCTCATATCAACTCTGCTGCCCATAAGGAGATAATGGAACTAATTTTCTTCCATCTGCACCTCGTTTTAAATGTATGAAGATCTAGGATAACAGTAATCTGGGAATCTTTGTTGAAGTTAATATAATTGGTAGGAGTTGAGTGGAGGTGTATATATTCTTTAGAGAGGCTCTTTGATGTTTGTACTACCATCTTTTAAAGAAATTCAGAAGGGAAAGAGCACAGGAGAAGCTCTGAGGCAATGTGAGGTGCTCGTGTCCCTCAGTATCTTATAGCCTTGACTAAGAGGTTTCGTCTGGGATGCAGTGTGTCCATCCAATACCTTGGCCTTATCTGCCTCCTGCCACTATCTGTCACTGTTGACCCATAATTGACCTAGAGTAATTGGATTGTTACAGTTTCCCACACTCAATAGTTTCTTCACTACTTTCCTGGACACAATGTGTGCTAGTAATTTTGGATTGCATATGTTATTAGCTATAGTGATGTGCTTTATCCACAGTAACACATAGGATACCTATAGAACTTGATGTCTGAGGTCAAAAGATTTTATTTTGTACTGAGATACAATTATTTGCCAACATCTGCCTGAATCTTTAAATGTTTTTGAAGAATGATTTGGGTTGGAAAGGACCTTTAAAAGACCACCAAGTCCGAATACCCTGCCATGGACAGGGACACCTTTCACCAGAGCAGAGCTCAAAGCCCCGGACTTTGATACGGTTTTATGGGAACATCCACAACTTGGGGTAACTTGTCCAGTATCTCACCACCTTCATCATAAAAAAATTCTTGCTGATATCTGGTCTCATTCACTATTTAATCTTCTAAGTTATTTAGAAAAAAATTTAGACTAATATTTCTAATTTCTACCAGATTTTCTTATTGTCATTCCTGGAAATTACATTTCTACATAATTTTCCATAGGTGTCAATCTTGACTTTATATTCTCCTTACACATACATCTGAAAGCATGCCTAATTTCGGGAGAAAAGCTGACTGAAAAATATGAAACATTTTGCTTTTCTTTTTTAATTCTTTATTTTTTGCCTACCACTCTGCAGCCTCCTTTATACTGATCCATTTCCAGACATTTTAAACATGGAATCTTCCTTAAGTATCTGAAAGATCTATGACTGCCATTACTGTATTTTTTTTGTGTTTTTTTTTTCCTTTAGCTGCTTTAATATGGTAAAAAAAATGCTGCAATCCTGGGAAAATTTCACCCTTTAGAATAAAAACAACTTCATTTCCAGGTAATGTTGGACACAGGTTTTTATATGCAGTTTAAAAGAACAATTATATTCATCCAGTTTAATTAAATTTTCTGTTAAATTTCAGAAACCATGGGAAGAAAGTTACTGCTGTTTTAAATAATTTCTTATTTTTTCACACGGTTTGAGTTGCCAATGTCAGAAGAGGACAATATTTCTGTTTATGTGGAATTACCTTAAAGCTTTTAGTGTGGGCAGGGAAATAACGGCATAAGAGTGTCCAAATACCACTACATACAGAATACATATTTAAGCAATTCTTAACATGCATACAAGACCTAAATTGCCCATGAAAAATATCTAAGGCAAGATCTTAGATAAGAGCCTCAGTGGCTCATATCATCTGGGAAGGACATGTAGCCTGAAAAAAAATAAAAAAAAAAAACAAACTGAAAGAAAACTGGGACAAGGTAGCAATATATGGTATCATTTTCAATCTTTGCTGCTGCCTGAACATGAGAGAGTTTAAACCAAAGGAAATCTACACTGGTATGGCATGCTCCCAGACAAGAAGCTGTTTCTGAAAGGATATTACAACTTTCAGACTGAATCTTCCCCGTCCACCAAAACCATGAACATGATTCTATATGACAGGATGTCTATTGGTCCAGGTTTGCCTCTTTTTATTAGTTTTGATTAGCCATAAGGCTTATTTTCCTAGGTATTTTTGAACCAATTAGGGAAAAAAAATGTTAATAGGGATTCTGAAAAATGTAGTAGATAGAACTTGTCTAGAACATATAACCACCTCATCATAAGACAGAAGACCACTCTCCCCCAGATTCTAACCTTAAGCAAATGCCTTTTCCAGTGTTATGACTTTTCTCTTTCTCTTTTCTTAGGGATTGTTGAGCCACTATTACGTTTGCTAATCTTTTAAAACAAAAGCAAAGGCAAAAAAAATGCTCTGTATAAAAATTCTGTGTGTTGTACCATGCTATCTCTATGTTCCTTTCCAACCAAGGCAATCTACTCACTCTTAGAGTAAAAAGACGAGACACTGATAATTAATAACTTTGAATTGTGCTCTTGTTCTGTTGCTTAGTCTGTTCTGACTGATTATTATTGCTCTCAGGCATCTCTTTTTCCTTATGAAAGGATTGACATCTAGGTGCTATAGTAATGGGCCTCAAGAAATACCTTGTTGACTGGAGGAGTGTCACTTTGTTTCAGTTTAGAAAGCCAATCTGAAAATAAATGTCCAAAATAAAATATATGGATGTAAGAGTGACACTTCAACTTTAAAAGTCAATATTAGTTGCTGTATTAAGAGTGGGTTGGAAGACAATTCACTGTTAAGGCAACACAGTAATCTAAATCTTTATAAGTACAGATCTTCAGCATCAGTATGTGATTCTGTCATAATCACACTGCCACGAGACTGAAGTTATTGATCAGGAAAGAATGAGAGTAGAAGATCTGGCATGGTGACTTGTGCACACAGCATGCTGGGTACCATGCACAGGGTGAAAGACAAATAAACAACCCCTTCAGCTCAGTAACAGCTGGTGCATGGCCTTCTCCTTGTTACAGACCATGAGGACTCTGCTGAGATGTGTGAGCTATCACAGAATATTCTTCATGTCTGCATCAAAATGTGCATATTTCTGAGTTAAGACACATAGTCATTTTTATTAGCCTTAACTTTTAGCAGTTCTTTAAGCATATGCAGCAAAACTACGGTAAATGCAGCAGCACTTACTTTCTCCTGCTTACATGTGTAAAATGTCTCTAATTATACAAGACACTGGCATCACTGACATGAAAAACTAGAAAGGAATGCTGTTGTGGGTATTAGCTGAAGAGGCACCAGTATTTCAAGTTATGTACATGAATGCCCTGATGAATCATGGTGGATATGTACTACAATCACAGAATTATTTGAATTGGAAAGGATTTTAAAGATCATCTAGTTCCAACCCCACTGCCAAAGACAGGAATACCTTCAGTAGACCAGGTTGCTCAAAGCCCCACCCAAGCTGACCTTGAACACTTCCAGGGATGGCACATCCACAACTTTTCTGAGCAACCTGTTAACAATATGTTATCATCCTTTGGAAAGTCCTAGTCTTCCCTTGTTGAGTTTATTTTAAAGGGTTTTCAGATACTGCTTTTCCCTGAGGTGGCACAAAGAAAAACTCGATGAAAGTTCCTGGGAAATTAAAAAAACTTTACTGACAAATCTTAGAAGAACAGGAATTTGGCAACATTTAAAACAAATTTTCAATCAAAAGAAAACATTTCATAAAACATTGACTCTAACAAAAAAGCTCTAAGTTACCCAGATTTCAGGAAGAGGAAATTAGGAGTAGAAAAGGAGAGAAAGAAAGGACAAGAGAGAAAAGAAAGATATAGCTACTGCCTTGGTTCTAGTGGAGTCTCAGCTCCTGTAAAATCCAAGGACAATAGGAACGTGATCGCAGTCTTTGTGCAATGATTTTTATTGCTCTGGCTTTCTGTGGCCATTCCCTCTCCTAGGTGGGGTTTCCAGTCATCTGGCCACTGTGGGGCTAGATTTGGCCTCCAGGGTGGAGTATTGTGTGTCTCTTCCAGTGTTTCACGCGTACCAGTGACTGACGGCTGGACTAGAGGTGGACGGCTGGTGGAGTGTGGGGCAATGCACTGTCATACTTTCCTTAGAACTTGTCCTGTTTCCTAGACACACACACTTCAGCTGGTTTGAGCCAGTAATCATTTTCACCAGTCTCCCACACCCTCACAGTAAAGAATTTCTTTGAAATATCTTAATATCTTCTCTGTTAGTTTAAAACTATTTCCATTTGTCCTATCACTATCTGCCCATGTATATTGTCACTCTCCCTCTGTTTTATAAGTCCACTTTAAGTACTGAAAGGCTGAAATGAAGTGTCCCCATAGCCTTCCCATCCACAGGCTAAAAGCCTCCAGCTCTGTCAGCTTGTCTTCATAGGAGACATATTCCAGCCCTTTGGCCCTTCGGGATTATTTTTGTGACCCTCGTCTCTCTGGCAGGTCCATGTCTTCCTCATGTTAGAGGTCCCAGTTCTGGATCACCATGGTCTCAGAGGGCAGAGAAGAAGTAGGAAAATCACTTCCCTTGGTCTGCTGGCCCTTCTGCTTTTGATGCAGCCCAGGATGCTCTTGGCTTTCTGGACTGCAAGAACACATTGCTGACTGATGTCCAGCTTCCATTCGCAAGAACTCTTCTTCATAGGGATGCTCTCAATGAGTTCTTTACCCAGACTTACTCATGTCTGGGATTTCCCTGACCCGGATATAAAACCTTGCACTTGTACTTGTTGAACTTCCTGAGGCAATACTGCTCAAGTTTGTCCAGGTGCCTTTGGATGGCATCCATCATCTGTTGTGTCAACAGCAGCACTCAGTTAGGTGTCATCTGCAAACTTGCTGAAGGTGCACTTGATCCCACTATGTCATTGATAAAAATAGTGAAGAGCAATGCTCCCAAGACAGAACCCTGACAGGCATCACAAAGCACCATCCTCCACACAAACATCAACCAAAACTCCCTGCTTCCACTCATCTAGCCAATTCCTTACTCACTGAATTGCTCACTCTTCAAATCCCCATGTCTCCAATCTGGAGACAAGGATGTCATGTGCAACTGTACTTAAGAACTTAGGAAAGCTTAGGTCCATGATGTCAGTCAGTCTTCCTCTATTTTTGTAGTCATCCCATTGTAGAAGGCAACCTGATTGGTCAGGTATAATTTGCCATTAGTGAAATGGCTGACTGTCTCAGGTCATCTCTTTGTTTTACATGTGCCTTAGCATTCCTTCCATGAAGACTTATCCCATGATCTTCCCAGACACACAGGTAAGTCTCACTGGTCTTTTATTCCCAATCTTCCTTTCTCCCCTTTTTAGAAATAGGATAAGTGTTCATTTCTCCCATCACTGGGGACTTTGCCTGATCACCATGAGTTTTCATATATCATGGAGAGTACCTTGGAGATGTAAAACGCTGATAACTATTATGGAAAAGTTTGGTTATACTCAGATTTTTAACCCTTTAAACTGTGTCTTTGATCTCTAATTAAGATACAATTTTTCTCCAAAAAGATTGTGCTTGTAGAATATTTGCAAAACAACCTTGAAGAGGGTGGTATTGAGAATAACGCCTTCAAAGTCAGCATGATTTCATAGCATAAATGACTAGTCAGGAATCCATCACTGATCCTTAATTAAATTTCTTTATCTAGAGGACTTGCAGTTCTAGTCAGAGTTACTAGGAATCCTATGCGATTTGTCTCTGGTTTGGTAACAAGTGCCAACATCTCAACATATTTTCTTAAATATAAAGTAAAACTCCTTGATATTTTAATTATTATACAATAAACTAGGAAGTAGAGATCTTAAAAGAAGAATATAACAAATATTTATGGCAAAATTTAGTTTGGACTTCAAGGCTTTAAAATGGCACAGATACATCAAGGTTACAGCACCCTAGTCCTTTGCATTGACATTACAATGTTCAGTTGTATAGTATAAGTGAATATTTACTTGCAGTTTAATCACATTCATCTGCTCTTGCTTATGATTTTACTGCTACATGACCTAGTTTTCTGTGCACTTACACCTACTGCAAGCATTTATAACAGAATAGGTTGAACATAAAGGAGATTAAATATTTAATGACACTCCTCATGGTACTCTTCTGCCCTATTTCACTAGTGAAAATGACCAGAGAATACTTTAAGCAGTCCGTGAATCTATTTTATTTGATGAGATATGTGCAGCACTTGCAGATTTAATAATTTTTATATAAATTACTTTAAAAACACACTTTCATAAATAGAGATTAAGTAGAAATTATCTATACAACTACAATTCTTGTAAAGAAAACTCTATTGTTTTGTTTTTCTAGTCATTCATACTCTTGCAGTAGTTTGCCTGGGGCAACAGGTTCATTTCATGTGTTTTCCTAATTTTTATTTTCCTCAGTTGGGTGATTGCTGATCTACTTTCAAGATTGGTCTGATTTTCCAGCTGCAAAAGAGCAGATAAGCTAGTGTTCTAGAGTGCAGCATGCTGTTATGGCTGTAGAAGAGTGCCAAAACTGACTGGAATCTGAAACTAACTCCCCTAGGTAGACGAAAGCCCCACACTGAACTTTGATTTGCAGAGCTAGAGCAAGGGCAAAATGAGAGGTGCATGAGGAACACAAATGTGCTGAAACTCTGCCACTGCTATTGGGGGTGGGTGCCATTGTATCCCCATAGCAGTAGAGTGAACAGGACTGAACAAGAGATGGCAGCAGCTTGAAAGAGATCGTGCCTGCAGGGGAAGGGAGAGGAAGGCAGCTACACTGTGGTACTCAGAAGTTCTTGCTATGATTTAAACTCTAACTGGAGTTGTGTGTAGCAGGGGTGTTGCCATTTGATTGATTTGTGATATACAAGTAAATAAAGTGAAAACTTCTGTAAACTTCTAATGTGAAGCAAGGAAACTCTCTCAAAAGCTTACAGTAGACTGGATAGATATTCTGGGGCCTGTTCAGGTAGACAGGCAAAGATCTTGTCTTTTCCCAAGTACTGACTGTTGTATTGTTGAAACATAATCAGTTCCATTCTAATTCACCTTGCAAAAGCGACTCATATGTTTACAGTAGTTTTGCACCTGAGAATGCCTGAACTTATTAAGAAAAGGATGGTGAAATATCATGTAACAAACATTACCATTTGGTTATGCTTTTGATATTTATTTCTTTCAATGTAATATGGTATTTAATTTTCTAAAAACAGATGCCTCAAGGAATTCAGATCCTCTCATTTCAGTGGCTGCTTTAGTGAAAGACACTACAACATTCTTAAAAATATGCAGTTCAGAAAACTATCTACTATATGAGAAACATTTTATGTTGACATTAATATCAACACACGGTTTTAAAAATTTTTTATTGTCTTGCATTTCTTTAATGTTGGTCTTGCAAAATACTTCTGAGCATTACACAAGTGTAAATAAATATCTTGATCCAGTGGTACTTCATTAAATAGTTACTGCTTTATTTGTCTTTCTTAGAAAAAACCATTTTTCAGATAATATTTTAATGACTTCTTTATTCTGCTAATATGAACACTGCACCATAATACTATTTTTCCTTTATTTTGTAAAATGATAATAGACAGCCAATTTTAATTAGATCTTGAAATGTGATCAAATGTTCCAGATGTTCTAGCATGAACACTACAGTTTCTCTGTGATCCATGTCAGAAATGCAGCTGTAAACGGTAAAGCACACCTGCCACCAGTTTGCTGTCAGCAAACTATTTTTCAGTTTTATTAGGAAAAGCAGTAATTTGCCAGAACAAAGCTTTGGTCTTATACTGAACCTTACAACATACTCCAGATTCACAATCCATAAACTAACATGTTTAAGAAAGTTTATGTGGAAATAACCTTGAGTTTGTGAAGTCACATGCTAAAAATATTTTACTTCAAAATATTGTTGGTGATATCTTCCAAATCTTGTTCCGTAGAACAAATGAAGATGCTAAACTTTGCACAGGTCACCTATGGGCTGAGAGTGTACATGGAGAGTTGCTGAGAAAGGACTAGGGTTTCAGGCAAACAATTATTGTCTTTATCTCAAGCAAGAAAAATCCATGAAGCAAGAGAAATCCATCAGTCATCATCATTCAAATTAAGATAGGTATGTGATTGGCCATTAGACCATCATTCTGGAGGGAAATAGATTTATGTATATCAGAAAACATTCAATAACTAATGTTTTAGATATTCTTTCACTCTCTGTCATATATGAACTATGGCTTCTGGCACAAGGTTCTGATATCCTTTATACAGAATAGGCCTCTAAAACACGTAACTTTTTTGTAAGATTCTGAGAAGGCGCTGAGGCATCACACATTTTATATAGGATCACAAGTTTTAAGACTTGAACTGTATTATCCCAAATGAATGATTAGATCTTTATCTGCTGTATCACCTTGCTGGAGGCTTTATGGTTTAAAACAAACTAAATTTGTCAGTTATGTAAGATTGTACAATCAACAAGACCTTGATGCTTTTCTCTCCTAAAATAAAAAACATATCACCCGCTCTCAACCCTTTAAGGAACTGTTGTTTACTTGTTTATTTGGGTTTTTTTGCTTTTAAAGTTTAATACATAGTTTTTAAAAGCATGCAATAAATGTACATTTGAGATCCTATTTCTAAAACACTGTTTTCTTGACTGTTATGAGAGGTCATCAGGTTTTTAGTCATTTCTAGTCCTTTTTTTGTTTATATGCTTATAATTTCACTCATTGTATTTCCCCATTCACACTTCTGGCTTACTACAGAGGTTTTGAATTACGTGAAATTGTCTGTTCTTGTATGTGTAGAGAACTGTACACTGAAAAAGGTCATGACTCGTGATGAAATATCTGAGCACCTGAGTTGCAGAGAGCTTACTGACTTTACCCTTGAGGCATCACCTCCATGCTGTACGTATTTGTGAATATCTGCAGCTCATTCTTAAGAAATAGAGTTAATAGTTGTAATACAAACAGCAGGGTACTGTGAATGCAGACAATTTCACTCTGCTCGCTTACAACACATTATGACAATCTCAATTACTATCTGAGACTTGTGTTTCACTAAGTGGACTTGTATCTTACTAAATACAGAAAAGATTCAGTTTTGCATCATCTGGAAAATTGTCATTTAACACTGAACAACCAAAAATAGCAACTAGACTCTCTTTTAGGAAGCCAACCTTGCAGCTGGTCATTAGAAATTTTCACAAAAATTTACCCCTCCTGATTAGGGGTAAATCTATATGAAATCTATATTTCATCATCCATCTATAATGGATGATGAAATATAGACAGCTTTTGAGATACAATTCACATATTGGGCCTTTTATGGCTAACACCAAGTAAGAGGGCCCTATGACTGTCTAAAAACAGATTCACATTACATT
This sequence comes from Orthonyx spaldingii, assembly GCA_013397795.1. Taxonomy (NCBI): domain Eukaryota; kingdom Metazoa; phylum Chordata; class Aves; order Passeriformes; family Orthonychidae; genus Orthonyx; species Orthonyx spaldingii. The sequence continues at coordinate 1,130,221 of VZTJ01000379.1, read as the reverse complement.
CAGACTAACATCACATAGGAAGGACAAAATATTATGTAAAGGTAAGACATTCATCAGCATGGTTTATTCTTTCTACAGTTCAGTGAGACCTAGCCCCGCTGGCAATTTGACTGGCTCATGGGAAAAAAAACTTAAGGGCAGTTGCTAACACAGAACAGTACAGGTACTTTTATAGCAGGGTTGTTCTCATCACTATGGAACATATATTTAAAAAAATATTGTGGCCAGGATATATTGGTTAGGCCACAGATGAACTAATCTTCTACTGCTCTACCAGCTCTTTATACACCTGAATGAAATAATTCTGTGTCAGAATACCTAAGAACTTTTCTTACCTATTTCAAAGGATTTCCTCTTCTGAGAACACACAGGATTTGGCAAATCTGTTTGAATTTCAAGTGTGATTTGTACAGCCTCTCCTTTGCCCAACATGTTGTGTAATTTAGGATATTTCTTTCCCTTGTCATCCCCTATAAAATTATCACATAGACATGACTGACATACATAAAGTTAATCCAAAGGTTTTAAAATAAATTCCCTTAATTTATACTCTTATGCATACATACATATAGGTTTATACATATAAAGATAATATTTATAGCTAATAAATAGCAAACATCTCAGCCACTTCCAAACTGCTAAACAAACTTGTGGTAATTTTCTAAGAAAATAGAGGAATATTCAAAAACAGCTTGGGAGGAAAGGAAGGAGAAACACTTTGTAGAATCCAGGGGCAAGAACTGTATGTAATAACATCTGTGAAGGTCCTTGTGAACATATGTTCACAGTTTCCTTGCTGACATAGTCCTGACTAAGCAAAAAACTCTATATTATGTCTGGTGGACAGGACAATAGCTAAGATAAATTTCCTTCCAGAGGACAGATTAAAACTGATTTAACAAATTTGGAACAGCTTATTGTGCTGAGCACAAAATTTGACACTTGCTTGACAAAGCTTTCCTCAAGAACAAAGATACACAATGAAAATATTATTCAAGGAGTGGCATTCTCTACTCAATTCTATGCTAATTCTATCTGAAATGTTGGGGCAAAATAACTCATTAATGAAACTTTATTGTATCTTGTTGCTAAGAATGAGGAATTTACATATTCAAACAGAATTTCAAGGAAAGGAAAGTATATTATTTGGATTAGCATAAAATATTAGAGAGTTCTAAATAATTCATGAAATACTTACTGCATAAATTTTACTTCTGTATTTTAAAATTAGATGTAAGTAAGAATGTTTTCAGAGGAAGAAATATACAGTATGCTGCACATGCTATTGCAGCTACTTAGCTGTTTCAAGAGTTTGAGATTTTTTGTATTAAGCTAGCTATTAAACACAACTATACATCTTTCACTAGTCTTTTCTTACTTGTCTTTTTTTTGTAAATATTGTGGCATTATTCTGGTCCTTAGGAACAAATGCAACATAATGATGCATAACTATGGATTTAAAATATTTACATTTTTATGTGAATTGAATTTCAGTCACCTGAAACTGAAAATTAAAAAAAAAAAAAAAAAAAAAGTAAGTAAAGAAACCAAACTGCTAGTCCTAGCTGTCCTTAATTTTAATTTTATTTATCTACACAGTTTTGTTGGGATATAGGTCGTATGATTTGATTTCCATAGGCTAAAATCTTGATCAATCAAGTAATGGCAGATTGACTCATGCAATTACATAGATGCATAGAAAACAGTATTTTGATATGTAGTCAACCCACTGAAACAACTTTCCGTGTGTTGACAGGAACCAAGAAAAAGAAAAGCTACTTTGAAAAAGAAAACAAAAACAAAATCACTCTTTGTACTTAACAGTTGTTCAAGACACAAATTGTCAGCAAACTTGCTGTCTGTCCAAAAGAAAATGTTCATTCAGAAATTTCTTACAGATTCATGTGGATTTTGCCTTAAATGTTCTCTAAAACTGTGCCATGGTTTAGCTCCAACTGGAAATTAAGCACTATGCAGCTACCCTCTCACTCCCACCACCAGAATCACCCATAGTGGAGAGGAGAAGCACAAAGAAAAGGTAACCTCCTGGTTTTGGAAAAGAATAAATTAATAATTGAAACAAAATAAAATAATAACAACAAATAGTACTTTCAATAAAAATATGTTGCTAACAATAAATAGGATGATAATAACAAAAGTAATAACAAAGTAGCAAACAATTATTAATAATAATAACAATAGCAATAGCAGGAATGATAAGGAGAGGAAGAGAGAGTAACAAAATACAAGAGAAATAAGAGATGCACAATATTGCTAACTGTTGCCCTTTCCATTCCTGGGCAGCGATCATTCCCTCCCAACCAACTTCCCCTCTTTACATGCTGGGTGTGATGTTCCAGGGTTTAGAATATTCCTTTGATCAGTTCCGGTCATGCTCCCTCTCCATATTTTGTGCAGTTCCACATTTGTAGAGTATGAGATGATAAAAAGGGTTTTTACCACCTTTTCTTAGAGTAAGGACTACATAGCAACAGTCAAAACATTGGTGTGTTATCATTATTCTCATCCAAGCAATACCAACTTTTTATCTTTTGAAGTACAGTCTCCTTTTGCAAATAGCATAAAAACCTAATGCTGTAGGTTAGTTTGTTGAGACAGCAGTGAATGCTAAAGAAAACACTCAGGAATAGAGACTGATCACTTGCCAGTATAGATTTGAAAACCTACAGAAATTGTTACTTTCATTGCTCAAAGTGCCGAATGCACTACAATTTGTACTAACCTTTTCCATTCTACTATTAATAATTCTAGACACAAGCCTTAAATTAACACTGAGTAATGGATTTTTTTGTCAATATATGTTAATCATCCTGTATCTTACTTCAGAGGAAAATTCTCATTTTGACAACAAACCTTCCATGAGTTTCATAGAAAACAGCTTCCAGAAAGTGTATTCTGTGCAATTTCCATCTGAAAACCAAACATCTGACATTTATGGGAAAAACACTCCACTCTCTTTCCTAGATTTTCTGCTCCTTCCTGGACTGACTGTAACCCAAAAAGTCAAAGACACAAACCAAACTTTTTTTTCTAGTTACAAGAAAGTTTTAATTGAAAAGAAGTGTGCTAGGTTTGAACACAGCTTCAGCAGATTAGCAGTTAAATTAGAAGGGGCTTTTCGCTTAACTTCCAGTGTTGATATGTCACTGTGCGCTGTCACTCTGAAAAGCGATAGGGCTTTGTTATCAGTGCTGAGCACAGACAGCCTCCTGATGCAGAAGCAGACGAAAATAGGCTGCCAAGGTGATGAAGGCACCAGGCACATGTTGCATCCTCCCGTGAAGGGAGACGTGGAGGGGCTCTGTGGACACAATGCTGTGCTCAAACAGACTGATCACCTCCCAGGGCCTGGTTTCCTGATAAGTAACAAAAAAAAAAGAAAAAAAAAATGAACTGATGGCAAAAATGTTCATCTTAGTTCAGTTCAAGGAGCATAAAGGAATTCAGAGGCTACAGCAGCATTTCTCACTAATAAATGATTCTTTGTACATTTGCTTATTATCCCTTTTCACAGGAAAAATCTTTGTGGGATTAGTCACTGTTAAGAGTTCTGTGTGGGTAGAAGTTACATGATTTAAGGGATGTTCATATCTTATATTGAGGTTTCAGATGAAAAAAGTGTTATGTGAATGTTATTTTCAGCTTCTATAGTTAAAAATTAGTATAATTAATATCGAAGACACCTGTTATATATTTCCAGCCTGTACTGCTCTGATAGAGAATTTATTTGGTTACTTTTTTATTTTCGTTGTACCTTACCACAAGTAAGTACCTTTTCTTGGGCTTTCCATGGCAATCTACACATCTGCCATTTGATACTTTATTCTGTCTAATCGTTTCAGACACCTATCTTAATTTTTGCAAGAAAATTTTCCTGTTCTCTTCCTGGCATGGTATAGTGAACTCTTAATATCTCATCTTTTACCTTCCTTGTCAACCAAAATTGAGGAATATCAGAAGCAAGTATTTTATATCTGCGCAGCAATGTTATGGGTCTCCCTCCCTGGATATGTGCCTAGCCGTGTCTTTTTACACAAGTTTTATGTTCTCCTCTCACATGCTTCAAATCTCTGCATATTTGGAACACAGGGGTCAGAGAGGATCTGAATTTTTTTTAAGTTCTCTCCTTTGCATTTATAGACATTTTCAAAATGAAGTAAACCAAAATTCAAATTTAGGTTTAAGAAATCATAATTTTTCCTTTAAGCTATTCAATTTGTCTCATAAGCTTTGCTACTGCAACAAAGTGTTAATTGAAAAGGTATGTAATCTACTAAATCTGAGATAAAAGATGTGGAATATGAATAAATTTATCCTAGACAGGATACATACAATTATTAGTAACTTGTAACATACTTATTCCTTCTTATGGCATTATATAATTCCAGCCTGATTAATTCTTTATTATTGTATAGTCTACTAGGCAAAAATAGCAGTAGATGTAAAGTATATCCTGGTATGGGCTTTATTTCAAGAAGAAAGAGAACCATACAATACCCTGTCACTGGAAGATCTCCACTTGAAGTTTACATCCCAGTGAACTGAGTCATAAAATTACAGAATATAGTATGTTGGAAGGGACCCATCGGGATTATGTAGTCCAACGCCTGGCCCTGCACAGGACTCCAAAGAATCACACCATGTGCCTGAGAGCATTGTCCAAATGCCTCTTGAATTCTGTCAGGCTGGTGCTGTGACCACTGCCCTGGGGATACTGTTCCAGTGCCCTCTGGGTGAAAAATTTAGACCTCCCCCAACTCAGCTGTTGGACAGAGTTTATGTTAATAAAGGCACAGGCTTGGAGTGTTTTATACTACACATTTTGTTTATGTGTGAAGCTAAAATACATAAATTTAAATACATTATTTATTACGGCATGTCTGTATTTTTCCTTTTACTTTGAAGATGTTATGTTATTGAAAAAAACTCTCTTACAAAATTTTGGTATTCTGCCTAAAGAGTAAAAAGTACTACTGTTCTTTACAGATATGTGCTTTGCTTGTTGCTTACTGAATGGCTTTAGGTTCTTATTTCTTGTAAATTGTTTTAGTAAAAGTATCAAATAGAATCAAGTGGATGTGCTGAATTGTTAAGAAATTACAAGATTATATTATATTTATTTGTGAACCCTTAAAATACACTGATTTTAGATATAGATAACCTTTAACTATAGTTTTTTCAAGCTTAATCATTTGAAATTTATACATAATTACAGTTAGCTCAATACATAAATAAAGTTTCTAGTTTCATTATTAGATCTGGCTAGAAAAGTAGCTCAGGAACACAGCATTACAACTGGAATAACTTTTTTTTCGAAATTTCTTAGCTTTTTTTTAAGAGCCTAACTTAGATAAAACTGAGAGATAGAAAGTGATTGAGTGTCATTTTATGGATTTGATTTCATTTAGAGTCTTCATAAATCAACTGATTTCAATATTTTTTATAGAGATGGAAAATCTAGAAGATAAACACACACATTTTCATTCTCTTTTTCTCCCTTTCTGCTAAATATATTTCATCATTCCGCCTGGTGGAATACTCTCTGAAAGTAGATTCCATACTCTCTGAAAGTAGATTCACAAAGCTTACAACGGTTCTCATTGTCAATAAATACTCTAAGACAGATAATGTCATTAATACTGCAAAGGATTTGCAAGTATATATAAATTAAATGAGATTGAGTTAAGCATGACAAATTGTATTGAATTAATTCTTGTTTTAAAAAAGTGGTTTTTTTCTACCTGAAGGTCACTGCATGCACTCAGTCAATCAAAACACACAAAGTAGCTATTAGATCAAAGGGGAGGATGTAATACTGCAATTCTACAATTCACTAAGAAACAGATTCCAGCACTGTGGGATGAGTAGCAGGAAATATAAATTCGCCGTGGAACGTGACAGTTAATTTGAATCCTTGTTTTGCATTCTTACTAATTGCATTCTTACTAATTGAAAAGCAGACTATAAAAGAACCCAGAGGTTATGATTGAAAAGTATTTGGTAGCTTGAAGCTGGTGGAAGATGAAATACACAAATAAGAACAATAGCTTGTTTTTATTCATGGTAGAGGTTTGGGGGGCATGGTGGGCGGTTTCCATTTCCTTCAAATCCTAAATGCCTTTTCTCTATGTTCAACATTTTTACACAATCAATTTTGCAACATTTTAAAATGGAATTACAGTTGCAGTACTTCCCAGCTTTGACTTGAAGAACATTTAAAATATTTGATGTCTATCTTGGAAAATTTCTGAGATATTAATCTACTTCTATTTAATACAATGCATAATTCAGAGTATAATTATTTATTTATATTACTGCAGTTTTATAGGCATACATGGTAATTTACTAAAATGGAATTCAGTGAGTGTCAGAGAGGAAGACTGTAGATTTGTCTTGTTCTGGTTATTTTTCTAGAATATATGGAGATGCATAGAAGAAGAACCATAGAGTGTCTGAGGCTGGTTGGTACTTCTGGATATCATCTAGTGCAACTCCCTCCTCAGAACAGGGGCAGTTAAGTTGCTCAGGATATGTTCTGGACAGGTTTTAATACCTCTAAGAAGGGAGGCTACACACCCTCTCTTGGACAACCTCTGCCAGCTTTTGGACCACGTTCACAAGAAAAATATCTCTCTTATGTTCAGATGGAACTTCAAAATTTTTAGATTTTGCCTGTTGCTTCTGCCACTCAGCAGTTCTGGAAAGCACTTAATGAAGCATCGTTATCACATCCATAATTATGATGTCTGTACTCTTACGATGCTATCCAGGACACATTATCCCTCTGAGTCTGCAAGAGGGCTCTGCAGATTCAGGTTCGGCTTACTATCCACCAGGACACCCAGGATTTTTATCAGTAGATTATAAAAGTGTTTAATATTACATGTAATAAAAATTTTTAGATTTCTTGCCAGAAGACCAAAACTCCAGAATTAAGGACTCCAAGATTACACTGCAGGTATCATCACTAGAACTGGAAAAACACACTTCCAAGGTGTGACTGAGATACTGTCAATAAGCTTCATTTGAATTTGCACTTTCCCTACTTGCCCTTTCTGCTTCACTCACATGGAAGCTCATATTTTACCTCATCCATTCCACTTCTTTATTTTTCTGGTGCTGAATGATGTAAGCAATAAAAAGATGCATCTAGGAATGCATTTCCAGGACTTTACATTCCCTGTTCATAGTGCTAATAAGAATTGAAGTAGCAATGAATAACAATGTCAAACCAATTTTCCTATTTACTTAATGTGAGTGACCCACCCCAGTGATTTTAACCTTCTGAAAATCCAAAGGTCTATGCACATTTAAAAACAATAATCAGTTATGTCTACAGAAAAAGTAAAATAATGGATATATTTCTTTAAAACTTTGGGGGGCTGAACTGTTTCTTGCATGATAATATGCAAGTGAATCTAACTGTAAATGTTTGGCATGCACTGGAAGTGTGACTATTTCTCTCAGAACATAACTCTGTTTAAGAAAGTATTCATAAATGGATCCTATAGTATCATTCATATTTTCCAGACATATATGCAATATTATTTGCACAGGGTTTATAACTTATATTGTCAGGGACCAAATAAGCAACTGAATAAAATCTGTCAAGTTAAAATGTTGCATTTAATACGAATGCACATCCAACCCTCTCTTCAAGAAATGAGTTGTAATTTCATGCTATAAGGTTTCACAATACAGAGGATTGATCATTCAGATTTCCATTTTTAAAAGAGACCACTAGAATACAATAATTTCTATAGTAATTTATCATTTCATGACAAAGCCTATGTCAGCAATCTTTAACAACACATTTTTAAGGGCAGTATAGAAGTTCTACAAATTATTAAATAGAATCACTATAAAAAGTATAATACTACTACAGTGGTAATTGTATTCAAACATTGTACATGACTACATTGTCCTATGTGTTTTTCAAAACTCCAGTTTTTGGTTTCAAATTCACTGTGCTTTCTAAGGAAAAATATCTATCCTTAGAATCCACTAATTTGAATTAGTAGGAAAGACCTGAACTTTTCACTTGATTCTTTTCAAAAAATACATAATACAGTTAAAATAGTACCTTGAACAATCAAATACCTTGAGTAATGCTATTATGCATTGATCCTTTTTATATTTAACAAAATAATTGTATAGGGGATTAATTGTAATGTTTTTGTTTTACTGTAAGTTGATAGGGAGGTAATTTAATATGAATATAGGAAAGACACTAACTTTTTATGTCTTATTTATTTTTACTTTTGTATTAGTGTGACTGGACTTTTTTTTCTTATTTACACAATTAATTTACATTAGAAAGCATGTATTGCAGTAAATTTCACTTCAAATTTCCCATTAAAATTGCTCTGTACTTCTACAGCACCAAGGTAACTAGGAATTCTATTTTGAGTTAATTATTATGACCATTAGGAAAGAAATAAAACCAATGGACACTATATTTTTCATTCTAAAAACACAACATAAGATTATCTTGGCTTTGGTTACAAACCAGTTCTGATTACCTAAAATCAAATGTATTAGAAACTGTATCTAGTACAGTAAACCTGTAATACTCCTTGTGCATGTAAGCAGCTTTGTTAAAGGATTAAAGCATTTCTGACATTAAAAAAACCCCTTTAACATTGCAGTTAGCATGTTATTAAAAGTGAAGCACAAATAAAGGATAATTCAGTGTAGTTTTTCTCTTGGTTTTAACTTTTTATGCTTTTGTTTTGCAGTGTAGATTTCATTAGTAAAAAGTATGTTGATCTATAGAATTAGGTTTCATGTTTGTTTGGGGTTTTTTGGGTTTTATTGTTGTTATTTTTGTAAATACTTCTTATTCCCGAAGTAGAAAACCCATAAACAGTTAATAGTAAACTAATTGTCTACGGTAAAAATAAAATATGAATCAGTTTTTAATTTTAAAAATCAATGTAAAAACACATTATATGTCTATTACAGTCATGATTGTTTTGCAAGCTTTCCGCAAGTTTTTCAACAAGAGTGAAAACAAAGTTGTATTCTTTACAGAAGATCCCAGCCTACCTTAGGTTTTGGAAGTCCTCTGTCAGTAACAATTTAAGAGCCTACAGCCAAATGAAGTACCAAAACTATTCCAAGTGACTCTCTGATTAACAAAGTTAGTAGATTTGGTGGGCAGCTGACACTTAAAAGTTATCCCAGTTTTGAGATATGCTGTTTTTTATGGAAGATTTATTGATGAGATCCATATAGTGTGTTAGACCAACACCTAGCCACTCTCACTTCCCCCTTCCAACATGGTAAGGGAAAAAACTAAGGTGGAAAAACTCATGGGTTGGGAAAAGGACAGGAAGGCCACTTAACAGCTACATTCAAAGGCAACACAGACTAAAAATTTTGGGAAAATTAATGTAAGCTATAATTAACTAAAAAAACAACAATAAAGCTGAAAACAGCTTTCCCTCACTCTTTTCTTCTTCCCAGGCTCAACATAGTTTCTGATTCCTCTACCTAAAGTCCCCTGAGGGAGGGATGGGAAAGGAATGTTGCAGTTAGTTCATAACAGTTCCTGTCTGCAGCTCCTTCCGCCTCGCTCTCTTTTTGCCTGCTCTAGGACACACCAGAATACCTGCTCCTGTGGGGACTCTTTTTCCCTGTAACCTCCTGCTTCCAGCACGTGGGCACCTGCATATGTACTAATGTTTTGTGTTTACTGACATATAGTGTGGGAAAATTGATGTAAATTCTTGATTCCTCTGATTCTTCCTTATTAGGGAGCATCAGCAGCAGGATAGTTATAACAGTACTGCAGTGCCAAACCCGAAGGGCATACACTGTGAACAGCCCCTGGTAAGGGCTGACTCATTGGTCTATAAAGACTCTCCTTCACATGATAATAATGGCTTACATATATTCTAAGAGGTACTATTTAGGGCATATATATATCACAAAATAGTACTAGCATAAAGTGATTATGTAGCGTTCATAAAGAGAGTTCCCTTTGTAGGCCATATTTTACTCAATGAAGAGAAGAGGCATCATATATCATATTTACATCCTAAGTAATTATTAACTCATGACAAACCGTAAGGTGGTTTATATTTTTTTATTTTAATTAGTACAGTATGTTTGAGTTTTGCTATTATGAAATATTTTAGCTGGCACAGAATCCATCTATAGCTGTTAAATGTGTGTAGTAGGTCTTCATTTATGCATATGCTTTGGGAAGTTCTATGAGCACAATTTAAAAATACTTTGACAGAAATCAGTGAGGGTATTTACTTAATAAATTTTTGCTAGTTTCCAATACAAACTTTTGCATGAGGAAAAATTATATCAAAAGATCTTCACAATTTTTATGCCCTTGATGTCATATAGTGAAAGTTGTTAGTTTGCATCAAGTGATATTTAGGGGTCATACCCCAATACCAAGACTGTGGTAATGTATTCACTCTGTTAAAATATTTCCTTCTCTTCATTACCTCTGTCTCACACTTCTTGGCTCAGTGTCACAGCTTGTCTCAAGCTGCTGGGAGCATTAAAGTTTCTAGCAGATGCTGTTAGTGATGATAGCATATGGATTGGTTCTAGCATACATGCCACAGTTTTTACACTGTTGAACCATGTATGTATATATTTACATTAGCTTAAGCTCTTTATTTGCATATGCATGCAATTCTTTGCTTATTTATTCTTTATTCATCAACATCTTTTTCAGACATAATTGGTTTCTCTGCTTCACATACAGTATCTTCCCTAGAGTAATCTTCAATCTCAGTAAGCACAAAAACAGTAGGAAGCAAATTGTACCCTAGGATGCTCAACCATCTTTTCTACTGAAGTCATTAGCATCCCTGAGTGATAAGTCATCAAGGGAAAAATTTCACCCCAATTGTTTATGTCACAAGTCACTATCTTTTCAGGCAGAAATCATTAGAGGAACCTATCCTCTTTTCTCTTGAAATCAGAATTCCCTGAGCTGCTTTAAAAATTTAGGGTGCATAGAGAACATGACATTTACATTTGAGAGAACTTCTGGAGAGCAAAATTGCTTTGTTAAAATGAAGGTTTACTATTTCCATGAGTCCTATAATTTTGGGAAAACACTCAACTGGGTAAAGAACTATATACACATGTATCATTACATTAGTATTGAGATATATGCAATTCTGAATAAGCTATATACTTTAAATAGTCTTCCAGGTTTACAGGTACACAACAACAGAGAACTGAGAAAACCTGAATTTGGGCTGGGTTGGGAAGAAAGGTTCACTTTCCCTGTTGTTAATAAAGTATGACTACAGGCAAATGTTCATTTTCATAGTTGCTTTTCCTCTGTTACCCTCAACTACTGTCCTAATGAAGGACAGAGTAGGGGAGAAATTCAAGAAAAGCCAAACATGACCATTAGGAAAAAAAGTGAATTAAATAGCACCAGTAAAATCTGAGATGCAGAAAAATAGAGGTATGGATTATAAATTGGTAGAACAGAAAAATATGAGGGCTAGTACAGAAGAAACAAAGCATTATCTAATGCAGGAAGAAGATAGAAGGTCAAGGAGAAAAGAAAATCAGCAGTAATATAGGAGACTGATAGCAGCAAAAGAAAAGTGGCAATTGATTTACTCACCTAAGATGAAATCTGGGTAGAGAACAGGAAAGGCAGGGAAAAAATAGCAATCAGTTAAGAATAGTATTGCATCTCCTGAAACACTAGAATGCTTCTTTTTTTCCCACATATATGGCTTTCTTCTCAGAATACCCTTTATGAATACCACAAGTCCACATTCCATCACAGAAGTGAAAGAAATACCAGAGGAGAATAGGAAGGGAAAAGTGTCTTTGGGGAAGGGTAGGAGCATCTATTAACCATTTCAGCTAAAGGCAAGACGGGTAAATCTGAGAGGTGTATGGGGAGATGAGATAGAAAAAGGAGCATCCAAACCTAAAGGGAGTTGATACTGTGGACTTTTGGTGTAAAAAAGACCATAAAGCCAAGAAACAAGGATGTTATTGATGAGTGCAGAGAGCTCTTTCATAAGTAATTTTAGAGCAAAAGAGTGAATAGGGAAGTTGTGTGCAAGAAAAGAGAGTTTGATAAGTTGGAAGACACATAATCTAGGACAGAACTACAAGGTAGTGTGGAATAAAGAAAAAGAATGATGAGTCTTTAGAGAAGGCTTTCTCATTCAAACAATCTATCTGAAACTGATGGTAACTTTAGATCTATATATGTTTCAAGCAACAAACAAAGTCAGCAAGTGAAAAGGAGTTGAATTTCACAACTTAGAAGAGAAGTGATGAGGGACAAGGAAAGGAAGAAGTAGGTTGGCCTCATATTTTGGGGCTTTTCATATACTGCAGTAAACTTCTTCTGAACATTTCTTTAACACTGCTTAAAATTCACTGTAATATATTTCCACTCAGCATGCTTTGTGATTGCAATTATCTCTTTATTCTTATCGTTCACTACAAATCTTAATGGCAGTTGTGATTAGGAGTCTGCTGCTTATTGATTACGTTGATATGTGCATAGCAAGTTATTTATGTACTTAATTTAAATTAATTTTATTTGCAGGGTTGAAACAGATGTTGTGCAGTTGTGATTTCCCACTGACTGTTCAATGAAGTGTCACTTACATGAAGCTTTTTCTTTCCAGAAGCTTTCATTTAGTTTGCCTTTATGTTTCTGATCAGGACTGCATGAGAAAATTACTTTCATAACTAATACAAGTAGACATTATGAGATTTATGGTTCATTCTTTCCTTAGTGGATATGTACTGTACTTTGTTACTAAGCTCATTGAAAATCTTTCTGGCTCTGTTTATGCATACTTTTTACATGAATTCAGATACTGACAGAGCAGTAAATCACAGTAGCCTTGGATGCCACATATGTGGGTGCATGTGTACATGTGAAAATAATATGTTTCAGCTCATAATTTATAGGACTGAAGTATGTATGAGTATTCTTTAAATCATGCTACAGGGCGACACTAAAGACTAACATTCTCTATGTAGACCTCCAAAGGTCATCTATATTCATATATAGATACAAAACTTTTCCTTTCTTGCTATACAGTCAGTTCTTCATGTCCTGCTTGCTAAAGGAGAGTAAAATAATTCTGTAAATGAGAATAAAAACAACACAATAAATGGCAAAGGGCTTGTAAGGAATTTGCAATTGTTTGTGTCTATATAGCCGGTACTCTTTTGACCTGCCTCATATGCCAAATGTCTTTTATTGTTTTTGTGAAGAATAAGAGATTTAAATATCACTATGGGCATAGTCTATGTGAAAATTATAATTAAATCTGAAATAGCCCTGTTTTCATCCAGAACCTTGGAACTGTGACACCATTAATGTTCTTACATTCTCTCTTTGCTCTTCGGTCTTCTTTTTTAAAATTGATTAATCTGGTAAAGATGCTCTCTACACACTTAAAATGTCCTGGTAATGGCACAATGGCTAGATTTTTTGGTCCTCAATATAAAATTATGTGTTATTAAACACCATGGAATTCCTGCTCTCTGTTTTGTAATGAAGATTCTAGGGAACAGTTAAGTTTTCCATGGTGTGTGGTATCTGTTGTGTATTTTGCAAATAACAAGATGTATTAGAACATGTTTCTCTTGGTCTTGCACAGGGAGGTGGAAATACAAATCGTGGATCATATGTGTTGAATTTTCTGTACTCAGTCCCTGGCACTTATAATTTTTATTTGTAAATTTCATATACTCTGTCTTGTAGAAGTTTTAGTTCCTTGTTGAATCTTATATGTCACTGTATATCCTGAAAAGTCTTTAGCCATTTTCATATTGCTGCATAATGGGAATTAATTCAGAGACTGAGGATCTCGTTGTTTTAAGTGGTGATAACCTCTCATGCAGGAAATATGTAATCACTACTTTGAGTCTTTTATTTCTCATACTACTATTTTCAGAAAAGTCATTTTTATTGGGGATTTTATTTGGTTTTGGGTTTTTTTTATAATGCAAGTCTGTTATTTCTAAAACAAGAAAGTGGAAATTAAATACCACAGACCTCTCAAAAGGGACTGGTGGAAATACACAGTTATAAATATTGTGTTTAGAATTTGTATGATCATCATATTTGCTTGAAATTTGATTCCTTTAATGTAGATTGATTTCATATGGTTTGACTTGAAAAATAATCATAACAATTAAGAATCATAAAGATCAACCTACTTTATGAAAGATGCAAATAGACAATAAGCTCTTTATAATAGGAGCAATAGTCTTTTTGTCTTTTAAGATCATCACCTCTTTTGTCCTTCTCTGCTCCCCCAGGATGCTGTGCAGAGTAGTTTTCATCTGTGTTTAAGATTTTCCTAGACCAGAAAAAAACTGTAAGCTTCATAGACATGTTTTGTTTGTATCCTTGTTGGAGATAGTGCAATCTTTTTTTCATATAAGATAGGGGCAACTCAAGACATTTGCATTATACAGTAATATTTTCAAACATATTACAAAATGAAGACCAAAGCACTTTGACTGCTAAACCATTCAACAGCTCTTGGAAAGGGAGGTCATCCACTGTCAGTCTAAAAAGACTGGGTAATTATCTGAATCTGACAATGTATGTTTAATGTCAACATGTTACTTGTTATGCTTTCTGAATCTTTTTCAGGATATCTAGAAGGAAATACTTGACTGCCCAGTTGCTTTTATACCCATCATTACACTATGAAATAGCACAAACACTCCTTGTAAAAATAGTCAGTTTGTCTACCTGTGTGTGTACACATATGCATTCAATCACTAATTGTGCAGACTTGTTTTTCTTACTTTGCAGGTTCTGTTGGTCTGCAATTAAACTGGGGAGTACAAGGTATTTTTTTGTTTTGTTTTGTTTTGGTTTTGTTTGTTTGTTTTTTGCCACAATAGTTACATTGCTTATAAATGTTAATGAACTGTTTCTTTAAAGGGGAATGGGGATAAGAGAGCTGGGCTTTAAGGCTGCACAGGGAGTTGTTTGTTTTATTTGCAGTGTAACATTCAAGATTCTGGAAAAGCCTATGGTACTAATAGGCTTGATTGTGATAGGTCATATGAAATTTTTAAGCTAACTTACACAGAAAGAAAGCTACTAGTATTTAAACTGAATCACATGTATTCTTGATAGTCTGTGACTTAACCTTATTCATCCTGGCCATCCTACAAGAGTAGACTCCAGGGAATACAGAAAGTTCTAAATTTAAGGAGACAGGACTGTGTATCTCTAGGATTTTTCAAGACCCTTAATAAATTGCACTGAACTGGTAGGTCCTTCAAAAAAACAATGTTGGAGTTGAGAAAGAAAAACGAATCAGGGTTTTGAAATTTTTAAAAAAATGTTAAGATAGCAAGAGTAGCTTTGAACCTCCTCAACCACAATTCTTTTCTTCAAGTACTGAAGAGAGAAATTTTTTTGTGTATTGTGTTCTACCTCCTTACCTCTGTCCATTATTCAAAATTACTGGCAAACACAAATATCTCCAGTCAGCCACAGAATGTGCAGCTATTGTGTTGGGAATTAAAAATAGGAGTCTAAAAGCTGATCTTTTGCTACTTACATAGTGGAATCTTGGAGACTGCCTTAAAAGGCTTAGACAAAGCTGTGCACAGCAATTGTACTTATCTTTGTACTGCCAGAGGATTCTTAGGTGATGTGCTGCCATGTTCCCATTTATTCTAATACTGTAATTACTGTAGAATTTGGATCAACTGTAGTAATTATGTGCATGTAAAGCGTCCTTTAGCAGCTTTGACAATGAGATTCACTACAGAGAGTCAAACCTTCACAGCTGACAGAAACCATACCATTCCATAGAACTTCTAATACTGGTATCACTATAATTACCTTGCTAAAACAGCCAAATAATTTTGTGAAAGTAAAGAATATGAAGGAAAAGGCAGAGTTTCTCAATGTTGATGCAAACCCAATTTTAAATTAATATCTCGAGATGGTTTTAAATTTTAACAACAATATATTTAATTTTAACTCTTAGTCGTCTGTGTTTGTCAAGTAGGGCAATTTATCATGGCAAAGTGTAAATGTTTTGAACTTGAAATATAGCAGAAAAGTGAGTTGCTGATAGTCTGATTTGTTCCAACCTGTTGAAGAAATATTTTCCCACTGATTTCTAGCCAAGAGTTACACAAATATAAATTGATATTCAAATAAACAGCATAAAAATTGTTAGTAATGTACAGCGACCTCCTAGATATTTACTGCTGCAGTACAACTTGTGATTTGTATGAATCAGGTTTCATTGTTGTTTATTAACAATCAATGATGATTATTTGGCTCTAGTGTTTGCAAACTATAATTCATCATCCTCCTATCTTTTATTTATGAGACAATGTCAAATGAAAGAAGCAAATTATGCTTTGTTATTGTTTGGAAGTGCTCTGGACTCTACAGCATATTAACTTTGCCATGAAACGTCAGTGTTCAATGTTCTGCTCTGACTACCATGTACATCCAATCTGCCTTCACTTCACACAGCGGAGAAAGTTGACTTTTCAGTGCAGTCTTATATTCTGGCAACTGTGAGTCCAGAAACAGCTCTAAAAAAACCCTGACCCATTAAAGTCAATGGGAGAATTGCCATTTAGAACAGAGAAGCCAAGATTTTATCCCTTCTGTTCTTGGTTGATACTTTGGTTGACACCTGTGTTAAGCAAATAGGAGGCAGAAGAGAATAGATTCCTTCTGTTCATGCTTCTCTCATGGGGAATCTTCAGTACAAAGAAAATATTTGAATGTTCTGAAATGAAACTGTTTAAATCCTACTTAGTCCATTTTTGCAACAGTCATCCTGATGTAAAATATTTTAAGAAAGAAAAAATGACTGTAACATTGTCTCTGATGTCATTATATCTGTTACTGAGGAATAGTTATAACTACTAGGAAAGATGGACGTTTTCCTTCTAGATTTCTTAAATTCATATAATGACTCTTACATTTAATTATCAGATTCATAGTAATTTAGCATGGAAATGACATGTATTTGCAACAAAAAGCAGTTGCAAAACAAATGAAACAAAAAATAAATGGAATTAAGGAAAACACAGGTGAGTATATACTTTATAAATAGCATGTAAAAGCACTTTGTACCACCAGAAGTTCTATTTTGTTCCTGGTTATTAGTGGCTCCAGTACAACATTGCTGTGTAATAGTCTAATTGTCAATCTCATAGAAAATCTCCATTTCATAATAAAAATGGCTTTAAAACAATTTTCTTCCATCCTTAGTGTAAGAACACTACTCATATTAATGCAAACAATATTTTATATATGAATATTGTCATATGATTATTAATCATAATATTATTGTGTATATGGAGTTCTGATTAAGTTAGTTGCAATGGGCAAAAATTTTATGCCGGAAATATACCTTAACATTAACAATTTAACACTATATGATGTTTTAATTTTAATATATATATTGTGGTGAAACAGCTTGTTTGATAGATCTTATCATTGGACTCAGACAAAATTTGTGTTTTAACTTTGCCCATACTATTTCTTTTTGAAAACTACTAATGTATCTTAATAGTAGCATAGTTTCAGGGGGAAAAAAAACATCAAATAACACAACTATAAACCTTTTTCACTCTAACTTTGTTGAACTAATTTTAAAACTCATCTGAGGTATACAGGACGAAGGAGGGAGATACGAATTTTGTGATGAAAAGTGCTATGTAGACATATGTAAGATTCATTATCTAAATAGTATGTGAAACTGAGAATGCATTAGTTTTGCAGTTTCACTGTCTTTTGTTTGTGTTCTCACAATACAGTATTTATTTGTAATCATGAATGCTACTTCCTGAATCATATTTCTTGGCTCCAACTACCACATTATTATTAGAGCTAAAGTGGGGCATGTAATACAGGAAATTCAGTTAAGATTTCCTAAAATTTGAAGCACAAAGAGTCTGTGAGCCAGAAAGCCTTATGGATTAAGTTTATCTTGCTTTTCAGTTGAATGATACATCCCTAAATGATCTGAGGTTTTTGATCATATATATCTCTCATGGTCTTTCTGAATCCTGTCCTGCCTCTTTCCCATGTCATCTTCACCCAGAAGGCACCGTTTCTTTTGAAGAACGCTGTCAAAATTTTTACTTACATCGATTGTATCAGCCACACGTTGCATAAAACACAAATGCCACAGGGCATCATGGAGAGTCTGTGAGACCTCTGGTGTACTAAACAAAAAGAGTGTCTGGAGTTTTGCCCTGACAGTAGAGACAGTAGCTTGCCAGCCAGCAGGCATTGTAAGTAACTCCAGGTTGTATTTGTAATGTCACAAGAGCAATGTGCTTGTCATGTGAAATTATTAGTGACAGTTGATGAGAAACTTGAAGTGGTAGAATGATTGAAAGCACACCTGTGATCATATTATCAATAAAAATTAAAATTTCCTGTCTCAACTGACTTTTTCTGCTGTCATGTACTGTGCACCATTTCCATGGTGATGAAACATTTATGCCACTCTTATGCTAGCTTTAGATAATGTATTCCCCTCAGGTGTGCACTTTTTATCATCATCCATTTTACCATATGAATGCTGACGTTGTAGGTGATTGCAGATGTGCCATAATCCTTAGTTTCCACAAATAGTCTCTCCCTTCCCACTCTTGCTACTCAGGTATTTATAGCTCTGTCACAAAGCCTTTGATTGAATGGTGTAGATGTCAGTATATTCAGTTTCTTTGAAAATACTTAGTAGATGAATTGATACAGACAAAAATAGTATGAAAGGTTTATCTAATACAGAACATTCTTTCCTAGGCTTCAGTTCTTTATAACTAATGCATTTTTTATGGACCATTAAATTTAAATGAACTTTTTCAGAATGTTTATTTAGAAGTTAGTAGGAAGACTAAATATTTAAAATGGCCTATACTTTATGACACATACATTTTTATTTTAAAAAATATATAGATTAAACTCACCATTGATGACACCATGATGTCTGTCCTGAAACATCTTCCTGTCCTCTGTATGCCTTTGTATATTTTCTACACGGGTCTGTTCCATGATCTTCCCAGAGAGAGGGATGAGGCTGACAAGGTCAGAAGTTCCCAGGGTCCTGCTTTCTACCTTTTTGAAAGATGGGTACAATGTTTCCCCTTTTCTTCCTGAGACTGTCATGCTCTAAAAATACCATGGAGCCTATCTTGTCAACCACATGAACCAATTCCCTCAGGACTCTGGGATGCATTTCATCTTTTCCCATAGACTGACGTACTTTCAGATTCCTCGGGTAGTCATGAACCTGATCTTTACTTACAAGGGGAAGACTTCAGTTCCGCTAGCCCTTGTCTTGTGGTCAACCCACTTGAGAGGTGTGGGAAGAGACTTTAACTTGTGGAAGTTGCCATTGAAGACTGAGGCAAAATAGTTTTTGATTACTTTAACCTTCTCATCTGTTTTTACTAGCTGGCTAGCCTTCTTTGACCTTTTTCTGGCTGACATAACTGTAGAAATCTTTCTTGTTTTTCTTTGGGTCCCTTGTCAATTTCAGCTCCAGGTTTGCTTTGGCCTTCCTGTTCCCATCCTTACACAAAGATTGAGTCCATGTACTCTTCCCAGGATGCCTGTTCATGTTTCCACTGTCTGCGCATTTGCTTCTTGCCCTCTAGTTTGACCAGAAGCTCCTTACTCGCAGCCATGTTGGTCTCCTTCCTTTCTTGCCCAATTTTGTTACTGCACATAGTTAATTCTTGTGTTCTAGACGCTTCTTTGTCACTGAGGGTAGTTTTCCAGACTGGTCTTATTGACTAACTCCTTGAAGAGCTGTAATTCTGCTTTCCTGAAGTTCAGGACATTCATTTTTCTCTTCACCTGATATATATCTCTCAGAACAGCAAACTCCACTGATGCATGATCACTGCAGCCCAGGCTGCCTCCAGTCTTGACTTCCCTGATTAACTCATACACTGATGACCACTAGATCCAGTATTGTGTCCCCTCTGGTTGGTATGTTTACTATCTGGCTTAGGAATTTATCCTCTATGCGTTCCAGGAATCTCCTAGATTGCCTACTTCTGAGCTGCTACTTTCCCAGCAGATGTCAGGGTGGTCGAAGTCCCCCCACAGGATGACAGCCTGTGAGCTAGAGCAAGAAGGCTTTGTCAATAGGCTCTTGGTGTAGACGGCACCCCTCCACCTATCCTTCCATCCCTGTCCCTTCTGAATGGCCTGTAGCCTTTGATAGCCACACTGCAGGCATGAGATTTGTCCCACCAAGATTCAGTAATGCCAACAATATCATAACTTTCTGGTGGCTCCAAGCTCCTCCTGTTTGTTACCTGTACTGCATGTATTGGTGTAAAGGCATCTCAGCTGGACTGAGAGACATGTTGTCTTCTTAGAGGAACATCCCTTAATTCCTTTGAGATGCTTTTCTGGTATTTCCGTGTTGGCTTCTGTTGCCTCAGAACCCCTTCCTCATCTTCATAAGACACAAAGTGTGGTCCAGTGTGACTAGCACATCTCAGAGTCACCAGCAAGGCACCCTTGCTAACACTCTGTCCCTCTAGTCTTGGTCTGTCATTCCACAACTTGACAAGAGCTATATTATCTCCTGCACCACGATCTCTGCTTTAAAGCCACAAAGCCATATATTAATAGACAAGGCCTGTCTTTTCTCCCAGTGTCACTGCCTGCCACACTTTTGATCTACTTTCAGCCTGGCAGGGGAAGGATACAGTACACTCAGATCTGAGGTTTTTTCTGCTGTCTGCTCCTGTCTGAGTGGAGCCAGACCATGATTCCACCACTCTATCTCAGCTTTGGAGTCCATGATACTTCTTAACCTTTCTACCTACTCTCTCAGCTCTGTCACCAGGCAGATCAGATTTATCACCTTGTCACACAGCTGTTGTCTTTGCTACTGCTCCATGCCAGCACCAGGCTCTGGCACTCCCTAGCCTGTAACCTGGACAACTGCAGGTTTTCATGGGCACTTCATTTGCATCACCACATTTTTTATGGTGAGTGCTGAGGACATGGTTAGCCATCAAGTGGAAAACATTGCTGTGTTTCTTCCAAGGGTGTGGTGACCTCTGAGACCTCTCTGTTGCATGTGTACTTACTACAGCAATGAATATTCAGTAAGATGCTGATTCTTGTCTCATCCAGTTTCAATTTAATGATGCCAGGTCTCTCCTTTTCGTTCAGGTTTTCTCTCTCATGTGTCTCTTCCTTGAATCTTGGGTGATCACTTTGGTGTTGACCACTTTCACCTCCTGCTTTTCCTTGTATTTCACAGGCCCTTTGCAGTCTCTCCAGGGCATCCCATCTTTCATGCTGGGAGAATGTACAAGATCTCCCTTATGACAAGATATTTTGCCTTTTTCTCAGTTAAATTAAACTTCCCCCCCCCCTTCCCAAAATCCCGATATTATATTAGCTGTTTCTTCTCTTCAATACTAAAAAGAGACATCTGCCTCCTTTCCCTATTCTGCTTGAAGTCCTTATGATTAATCTATAACAAATGCACAATAGTCTTTTCTCCCTCACTGCCACACACAGTTCCTCTCTGGGTCTTGTTCTCTAAAGAAGGACACTACAAAGTGGCCCAGTTATGGTCAAAAAATTGTTAAGTGCATTTTTGGGTTTGTATCATTAGGTGTGCACAAACTTTCTTTGGTCTCCACATGTTTGCCTGTGTTTATGGTTCCCTTCTAATTAACAACAGCAAAAAGGTCAACACTGCCCCATATTCTTAGAAGAATCTTCTTCGAAGCATTGTAGGTAAAGAACCCATGTTGCCTTCTGCACTGCACCCATCTTCTTTAATATGTAGCTGATATCTTTTCTGGGTCATAGGTTTCAGGAGCTGCAGCTTACTGTTTTGGCTCATACTTAAAGTTCATTATATGACACTAGATTAACAATATCCTGTAACATTTTCCCAGGTTACAGAGACATAGGTTGCAAAAAACAACCATGAATATAACATGGCAGACCTGTCGATATTTAGTAAAGGACATGGCAAATTTTCTCTTGAAGGAGAGAAAATGTTTAACAGTTGCATTTCCTATTCTCTTTTGCAGTTCTGGTCACCATTGTTGCTGCAACAATGTTCTTGAAATTGAATTTTCTGTCTATGTTATTAAGTGATCCTGTCCAGTAGCTGTGATATCTGTATATCTGTAGGGTGGTGTATCTGTAGCTGGTGGAAATGGATCAAAAACAAAATTGTGAAGCTTCATGCCACAGTGAGCATCTACTTCAGTTTTGTCTGAAGTAGATGAGGAACCAAAAAAAGTTTAAATGTATAAACCCTTTATGTAATCCTTTATGCAATCCCTCACTTTTATCCTTAAATGTAGAAATGCTTCTAGTCTTAATTTTGAAAAAATATGTTCTTACTTCACTAACAGTCTCATAAAGTATTTTGTGGTTGATTCTCCTAATAATACATTGTACATTTGTTTCAATCTACAGCAATGTATGCATTTTGATTTCCTAAAATTCAGCCAAACAAACAGCAAAATCACTTATAATTCTCTCTATTTGGTAAAAGTAACAGATCAATTATTTGGTCACTCTATAACATATCATATAGCAAATTTAATTGATTGAACTTTCCAAGATGATGAGCTGTAATTAATTAATATTCAGTATTGTAATTCTATGTTATTTCCTGTACTGAAGACACAAACGATAGAATAGATTACCATTATCACTAGTTAAGACACATCTCATATGTCAGAAACATTCATTTCTATTTTAGAAAGCAGCACATTTGCTCTGCAGTCAAACTTGGTAAAGAACATTCATGCATTAAAAAAATTTGTTTCCTTCACTGTTTTTCTGTTAAGAACTGTATGGGAGTTATCTTTTCTTATAACTGGTTCAAGGGAGAGCCTTTAAAAGAAATGTTATGTTTTTATGGCCTGACAGGTTTTGTGAGTAGTTGTTCAGTCATTTCATGTGATGTAGAATTTATTGTATAACAAAATTTCACATTAAGATTTTTTTTTTCTTTTGACAGATAAATTTTTTCTTCAAAGTGTCAACTTTATTGTGAGAGAGTTCATCATCTTAGTTTTTGGTTCTCATCCCATAATTATTTTTTCTGCAAAATAAGATTAATCAAAAAGATGTTTTATGTCTAAACATTAAAGTTCATATAACATATACATGAGCAATTGTGGCACCTATTATATTAAAACATGCTTTTTCAGATTATTAATGTGCATATATTTAATTTCTGAAAACTCTTTATCATTATTATATTTTGATTGAAATATGTCACATTAAAAAAAGTGTTTAATATATTTTGACACACCAAATTTTTATTACTTTTTTTTCTATTACAGTATCATTTTTTCTGCTATCATGAGTTGTGTATAAGAAACATGATAAATCAGGGAACCTGAAGTCATTAAGAGGAAAGAAAACTATTTCTAGGACACTTTGGGGGTTTTTAATCAAATTTTTGCACCTGCTTCTTTTAATTGCCAAATATTCCTTTATGTCTATAAATTGTAGGCACCAAATGTGTTACAGGAAGAAATTTTGTGGTCATATATGTAGTTTGTCAGTGATTATGATTTTAATGAAAATAAAATGGGGTAGCAAAATAATATATAGAACAGGAAAGAGAAATCAAAAAATTTTAAGGCAATACAAGACAGACTAGGCCAAAAAAAGTGAAATCAGGGATGTAAGCTTATTCTACAACCTGCAAAAGGCACACCCACCAAGGATACAGTGAGACAATATGGATAGCCCTACTCCCTGGTTTATCTCCTCTTTCTTTTACTACATGATGACATAATCAGAGTCTACAAATTAGGTCTTTCTCTTAAATCAGGCAGAAAGCCCGTAAATATATAAATAAATTATATAACATTTTTCTTCTTTTTTTGTCTGACATTAGGAAATACTCGTTTACACAAATAAATAATATTTTATCTTGGCAATGTCTAAGGCTTTTTAAGTATCTAGAAAATTCATAGAGGTATTATGAAGTTCCAAAAGCACCAATATAGTAATCATGCACTGTTCCTGAATGTTATTCAGCCAGCTAAATACATACATTGACCTAAATTTGTGGAAGGTAAATTGTCCACTTAAAAGACTTGACATGTAATAAAATCTATTCTCCTCCTACATGAAGTATTTATTCAATCTATTGCATGAAATAATCCTATGTAGTCTCCAAACAAAAATTTAAAAATCTTGCTTTCCTGAAGAATTCAAGGATAGAACTACTATTTCTATTATCATTTGAAACTACTATCATTTTGTAAAGATAATAATGTTGTGGATCCAATGACACAGGAATCTGACTGTAACATGATCTAAAACGGTTCTATATGAATCAATATATATATAAATGTGATTTTTGAAGACACAGTATAATCTAAGAGTCTTGCAGAGACTTTAGGAGGAAAAAGTTCCATTCCTAGGTTTTCTAGAGCAAAGCAAAACATCTGTACCTATTAAAATGTAGGACTGAGTCTTGACCTTAACTGAGAGCAAACCTGGAGAAAATTACTTCTGTACTGGAAGGAGACAATTGGGGTTTTTTATCATCAGATTGAATTTAAACATGTAACCCCTGTCTGAAACTTCTGAAAGTGTTTGAGGGTTAGAAAGTCCTGGAAGGAAAACATCCATAATTAAAAGACATACAAGGCAGGCTCAGATGTTTTGTCACAGGTTTATATATGTTTAGTACATTCTGAAAGATATTACTTATATCATACATGGAAAATCAAACCCCACAACTTGAAAAACATCAATTAAGGTTTCCTTTAAAACCCAAATTTGCACTGGTTCAACATGTGTAAATGCACTTGTCATGGATAGCACTTGGTTACATATTGATGTCTTTTAACCACACTTTTCACAAAGGATGATTAATTCTGTATTTCTTATCTATTGGCTAACAATACAAAACACTTACAGTGTAAATTGCAGAAATGTGAGCCATCTATCTGACAAATGTGGTTAGTGACAGCTCTGCTCTGAACCTATGTAGAGCTAAAAAACTCTATGACAAAAAAATAAACCTGTGGGCATTGAAAATCAATCACACAAAATTAGCTGATTCTTTATAATTTTGCCTCTGAGCTCTCTGCCTCAGTTTCCCTTGTGTAAAATGACATTCATATTGCCTCACCTCATTAGATTATTCTGAAGAACTGCTAATTAATATTAGTAAAGACCTAAGATCTTACAAAAAAACACCTCCAAATATTCCATAGGATAGTTAATCATTCTGCCTTCAGAGAAAAATTTGAACAATTTTCGGCAACAAAGGGCAGTGAATATTATACTGGAAAATACTGCATAATTGCTCAACAGATAACAGCTGGATATAATTAATTGCAAGCCTTTTCATCCCTGAATATATTTCTAGAAAAATAAATAAGCTCCTGGCTATCTGGGTAGAAGGTATATTTTCATTTTTTCTCCAATTACAGAGCTGGTTTAAAAAGGATACTCTGTCTCATGCAAAGTTTACTTTAAAATAAATACATAATGGCATTCTTAAATTTGATTCCTTGACTTAGCAACTGTCTTGTTTCATGAAGTATATTTTTGCATGCAATATTTTCATGAAATATTCATATAAAAAGAGTGGTGTGTTATACAAGATATGTCCATCTCATTGTTGCTTAACTATGTACCTAAATTTCTCTTCCATCTTTCTAAGAATTCATGTACCTGCCATTGTAAAAAATGTGATATTTTTAGAAAAGCAGCTTGAAGTAGTAATTTTTAATTACATTTTTTTATGGCTTTGCACAAATTCTATTCTCCATTGATGTATGCTTCAAATACACATGAATACTAGGAGTGAAAAAAAAAATTTTTGGTATTCTGTTTTTAAACAAAAGTGAGGGTGTAGCTGTCAACATCAGGAGTTTTTCAGCTCATCAGCGAAATAAGAATTCCTTCTTGTAGTTTTTTTCATTAATAATGATTCAGGCTTTCATGAGACTTCTCATGCTTTATGAGGAATAATATCATATAACACTATAAGCCAACAAGGTTTCTAAAACAGTGTTATCTGAAATGATGTAAAAATACTAAACTCTTTTATTTTAATATATTATGAAAGATGTGCTAAAAATTAACCATACTAACAAAATTTTTAGAAAAGGATTTGTAACATTATCTTTAGTAAAGAAAGTTTATATCTGGAGTGCTCAGGAAAAAGTCCTATAATTTTTGATTTAGAGAAACAGTCTGACAGAGAAAGACTTAGATGAAAACAATTAACTTATCAGCAGACCTCTTGGGAAATTCTATCATGGAAGAGTTTACTAAGGAACGGGACATACAGTATCAGAATCAAGACTTTCAACCAAGATCAGGGGAGTTTTTAAAATAAATTTCTATACCTTAATTGGAAGACAATAGCTTGATACAGGAAGTAATGAATCAAACTCTTTGGGGGTATGTAGAAGTTCAGACAAGATGATTAGAAAGGTTCCCTAGGGCTGAGAAGTTTTTGCACCATTTCTCAAAGCATAGAGCTTTGAGTTCACTGCGTGCTTCAGCAAAATATTTTCTAATAAGTTTAGAGTAGATTTTGCAAGATTGTGTAAGTCTACTTTGACACTGCTCCCATGGTGGCATCGTGATGCTCAGTGATGCAGCATTAAGTTTGTATTGAGTGCTCCTGAGAGTTCTAACTGAAGGAGAAAGATGAACATTTGAATAGTTAATTTGAGAAGTTAGTTGTCATTTTTATGCTACTTACAAACTTAACAGCTATGGTGATTTTGAGGATTTAATTTGTATTTGCATGATATCGTTATAAAAAATAACAAAATATATTCATGTTGGAGAAAACTTCCCTTGTAATCATATATTACTGATCTAATAAGATCACTAGATACTGATAATTAATAGAAGGATAAACTGGAATAGGAAGAAATTAGTCATCATGTAAATTTACCAATGTTTAGTTACATTTTTTCTTTCTAATCAAATTAACTTACTCTTTTGAAAAAGCAACCCACTTAGCATCACCAGAATCAGAAATACAACAACTACTGAATTTTTTTGAGACGATGAATATGTTACACTTCCTTCTAGGATAAACATTCAAAAGAAGATGAGGGAAATATATCTAGCAAATATTGTTATAAATGTAAACAATTTGGATTTTCATCTAATGGAATATCAGTCTTTGTTGCATGCCTCTTTCCATCAACAATATCTTAGTTTTCCCAATTCTAAGATTTATTTTGGTGAAGTATTGGTTCCAACACAATTCTGAAAGAAAAGTAAAATGATATAATTGTTTTTGAAGTTCATCATTTCATGCATGCTTACTTTTTCCATTGATGCATCTTTCATAATTCTTTAAATAATGAGTAAGAAGTTGTGAAATACTGGTTGCATGACGTAGCATGCAGTGTTTTCTGTATCTTTGGGATTTTTGGGTTTTTGTTGTTTCTTTTTTTGCATTGTTTTGCTCTGGTTTTTAATTCACTGTAAATTCCTATACTTAATTCCCTATACCTAGAACTTTAAGATTTCTTCTGGTAAGTTAGAAGCCTCAGATCTATGCATTAGCCTCCTATACATTAACAGGACTACATGGCTGATCTATGCATAATAGAATGGTTAATCTTTTCTGGGACTGTTCTTGTTGCAGTTTGAATTAAAGCTATTTATTTATAATTATATTATCTAGTCTTTGAACAACCTGTTTCAGTTCATTGAGGTTATAGTAGTATTCAAAATATATACTCATGAAAGATTTTTAAAATCTAACTGAAAATATCTTGAGTTCTTCTTCACATTCATTGCAAGGTTAAACCAGAAGTTTCATGAGAGTGTGTGAAGGCAAAAACGTACACAGCAACTGACAGACCTTTGTCTATCTATAATTTATTGGATTGTAGTCTGCATTCAAGACTGTTTCTGATGATATCTAAATCAGAGCTTGCCAAACTTGGGGGAGGCCTAAGGTTGTGGAAATAATTCTAATAATACCACTCTCAATTAACAGTACATATTGGACTTCAGAGTGCTCTGTCACAAAAAAACTGTATCACTTTTGGCAGAATTAGTGGTTTTTTATCGTATTTATTGGTGAGAATGAACTTCTGAGTGTCAGAGATCATTATAAATCACAAGATTTTGGCATTTGTAAATATTTTTTTCCAGGCTATCAAAGGGCTTAACACAGCTTTCTGAAAATGAATTGGTTATTAAAATGTTAGAAAGTTACTTAGGAACCAGAGGCAGTGTAAGCAGAAGATAAAAGAACACGCTCACCCCTATCTAAACCTTAAATTTTTCAGGGAGTTTTTCAAGTAGTATACATCTTATTACTGGCTTTGGGAGAGGCAAGCAGTTTGCAGATCCTGATTTCCTTTATTCAACTGAGTTCCAGAAAGCAGCAAGAACACACATAGCTCTGCAAAGTCAACCAATTGTCACAGGAAGATGTGGGCCAGGCAGGGCAGATGCCAATCCATATGGCCCAGGCCAGCTGAGCTGGTCCATAATGGTGACCAGGATCACTGGCAGCCTCATAATCCTGGGGCACGTCCACAGTGACAGGGTATGTCAAGTCCCTGGGTCGGCATCAGATTCTGGATGAGCAGTGATAAGGCCAGGCACTGACAGAGACGAACAGAGGACCCTCCATCTAGCTGGGAGCAAGTATGGACATCTCCCCTTGAAAGCAGCTCCAATCAATGGACTAGAGGAGCAAGGGATCAGCACAGCTTCTTAGCAGAGATTTTTTTCAAAAAGCTCTTTTCAAGGCTAAACATCTGCATTATTATTTAAGCTGGCTCTGAGCCCAGGCATACATACCCCTGGAGTAAAAAGAAAAGCACTCAGGGACTGGATGATGAGTTTACTTTTTATCAGCACTTTTCTTTAGTACAGTGTTTGGCAGTGCTTTCCAGTTCCATCTGCTTCTTATACCTACATCTAGTTACGTTCCAAATATTGTCATTGGCAAAATATATTATGAGACAAGAACTTACCGTGAGTTGAGCTAACACTTGTTGACAAAAAATTTTAACAACATAATTATAATAACAGTCCAGAGAAGGACAATGTAGTTGGTGAAGGAGTTGAAGCAGAATTCTTATGATTAATGGCTGAGGGATCTTGGAGAAAAGAAGGCTGATATTATTTATCTCTACAACTATTTCAAACAGGATTGCAGCGAGGTAGGGGTCAGTCTCTCCCCAGGTAACAAGTGACAGAATAAGAAGAAATGGCCTCAAATTGTGACAGGGAAGTTTAGATTAAATATTAGGAAAAAAATCTTCCCAAAAAGGGTGGTAAAACACTGGAACAGGTTACCCATGGAAATTCTAGAGTCATCATCCCTGGATGTGTTGAAAAATCATGCAGATATGGCATTGAGGGCATGGCTTAGTGGTGAACATGCTAGTGATGGTTGGACTTGATGACCTTAAAGGACTTTCCAACTTGAATGATTCCATGAATTAAAATTCAATTATTGGTCCAATTACAAAACACTAACACAATTTCCATGTTAATGTGCTGTTCAAATTTTGTTGCTCAATTTTTGTTGAATTCACTTAGAAATGTCTTATTAATACTATAATTTAAATTGCTAAATCAGAAGCCTTTCCAGTTTGTTTCCAATCACTCTCAGGACTTGTGCAACCACTGCACGTACAGACCTGGACTTCCAGCCCATTCCACAACAGTCATTTGGCCCCTGCATCCTTGCTAAATCAGTGCAAAGAATCCTGGACCACAGCAAGCTCAACCACATCCTGGAATTCTTCATTCTTAAGACATTTACAAGACTATCATGTCTTCGTGTTTTGTCTTTTATGTTACCTCATGGTGCAAGTAAAACAAGACCCATCAACCTAATTTAAACCAACATGAACATTTTGTCAGGTTTAAAGCTCCTGACAATGCTTCCTTGAATTGCTTCTTAGCTTTTTCTTAGAATCACAGAATGTTTCAAGTTGGAAGGGACCCTTAAGGACTATCTAGTCCAACCACCCTGGTCATGGCAGGGCAGCTTCCATTAGACCACGTTACTCAAAACACCACTCAGCCTGGCCTTGAATTCTTCCAGGGATGGAGAGTCCACATCTTCTCTTGGAGACCTGTTTCAGCACTTCACAATTCTCACAGTGAAGAATTCTTTCTGTATTGCTAATCTAGATCTAACCTCTTTCAGTTTAAAGTCATTCCTCAAGCTCCTACATGCTCTTGTAAAAAGTCCCTGTCCATCTTTCCTGTAGGCCCTTTTAAGTACTGGAAAGCTCTAGTAAGGTCTCCCCAGAACCTTCTGTTCTTCAGACTGTTCCAGATCATCTTTGTGGTCCTTCTCTAGATCTTCTACAACATGTCCATGTCCTTCTTCTGTTAGGGGCTCTAGATCTGGAGACAGTACTTCTGGTGGTGTTCTCACCAGAGCAGAGTAGAAAGAAAGAATCACCTCTGTGACCAGCTGGCCATGCTTTTTTTGATGCTGCCCAGGATTCTTTTGGCTTTCTGGGCTGTAAACACATATTGCTGGATCGTGTCGAGCTTTCCATCAACCAAAAGTCTGGAATCCTTCTCCTTAGGGCTGCTCTCAAACCATTCCGTGACCAGCCTGTAATTGTGTTTAGGATCACGCAAACTGAGGGGCAGGACCTTCCACTTAGCCTTTCTGAGATTCCTGAAGTTCCCATGGGCCGTTCTCAAACCTCTTAATCCCTCTGAATGGCATCTCTTCCCTTCAGTAGGTGAACTGCACCACAGGACTTGGTGTCATCAGCAAACTTTCCGAAGATGCACTCAATCCCGCTGCCCATGTC
The DNA here is from genome assembly GCA_013397795.1 of Orthonyx spaldingii. Lineage (NCBI taxonomy): Eukaryota > Metazoa > Chordata > Aves > Passeriformes > Orthonychidae > Orthonyx > Orthonyx spaldingii. Next base: position 1,099,402 of record VZTJ01000379.1, on the reverse strand, counting down.
ACCAATGAAAATACTAAACAGAACCATCCCAATATTAGCACCTGAGAAACACCACTGGTGTCCACCTGAACATCAAGCCATTGAACACAAGTCTTAGAGTGCAACGATCCTTGTTCCAATCCCTTGTTCACTGAGTGGTATATCTGTCAAACCCATGACTCTCCAATTTAGAGATTAAGATGTTGTGTGGGACAGTGTCAAATACTTTGAACAAGTACCAGTAAACTACGTCAGTTGCTTTTCCCAAATTTTTCAAGCATGATTTACACTTAGTGAAGCCTGGCTGGTGGTCACCTATCACCTCCTTATTTTCCATCTACCTTAGAATAATTTCCAGAAGGATCTGTTCCATAATGTCACCAAGCACAGAAGTGAGACTGACCAGCCTGTACTTCCACAGGTCTTTCCTTCTTGCCTCTTTAAAAATAGATGTTATCTTTCTCCTTTTTCAGTCAGTGGGAACTTCATCTGACTGTCACAACTTCTCAAATATGGTCGACAGTGGCATAACAACTTCACCTGTCAGTTTCATCAAGACTTACAGATGCATCTAATCATGTCCAATGAACTTGTGCACCTTCACGTGCCCTAGATGGTTGTGAACCTAATCTTGTCCTACAACAGGCTGCTCTTCATTCTCCAGTGTCTGTCATTACCTCTTAAACACTGTATCTGGAGCATTTGACAGTGAATACCAGGGCAAATTAGCAATTAATTGCCTCAGTCTTCTCCATCGTGTGAGTAACCAGATCTCTCAGTTTCTTTCAGCCAGAGCACACATTTTCCCTAGTCTTACTTTTATCACCAATGTACCTATTAGAATTTTTTTCTTGTTGTGATCACTAGCCAGATTTAATTCTATCAGGGTTTTAGCTTTCTTAACCTGATCCCTGTCAGCTTGGACAATTTCTTTGTATTCCTCCCAGTGTACCTGTCCTTGTTTCCACCCTCTGCAGGTTTTGGATTTGTGTCTGAGTTTGTCCAACATCTCCTTGTTTATCCATGCAGGCCTCCTGGTATTTTTGCCTGACTTCCCTTTTGCTTGGATGCATTATTCCTGAGCTTGTAGAGGTGATTCTTAAATATTTACCAGCGTTCTTGACCCCTTCCTTCCTCCAAGGCTATATGCCACAGTATTCTACCAAGATCCCTGAAGAGGCTGAAGTCTTCTCTCTTGAGGGCCAAGGTAGTGAGCTTTCTGTGCACCTTCCTTGCTGTCCCAAGAATCTTGGTGTATTGGGACATTTTGCTGGATAAACGCTTACATATGGCTTATTTGCATTTCCCCTTATTAGTTAGCTTGCCAATATAAGTTATTTTTTTATTTTGAAAATTAGTTACAGTAATATAATACAACATATTTTGTTAGTTCCTTTTTGTGGTTTAGACAAATAATTATTTCTACATAATATGTTTGTTCAAAATTTTCAACACATACAGAATTTCTCCTCTGTATGTTTTTTTTCCAAAAAAACATAGTTCTAGTGTAAGTTTTTTACATATTAGAAGACTGTAGCTCAAAACTATTTGTTTTCTTAAAAAGCCACAATTTAAAAGGTGTGCAAAACACGTGATAAAGTTTTTTGGTGATTTACTCAACACCTGCATGGTGATAAGCATTATCAAATGTGACCACGTTCATTGGCCCAAAGTATTTGATGAAATTTGAGCTAGGTCAAACAAGAATTTCTACAGGGATGTCTTCTAGAGAGCTCATTTAAAAAAAAATCTTTATCAACTGGACTTGTTTGTAGCTGTCTACATTTAAATACATACATACACATATATAAACAGTTAGTTCTAAGCACCAGATTCACAGCTCAGGTTCTGAGGTGAGATTCATTTTAGGCAAACCAATCTTCAGATTGGCAAGAAAGATCAGCAGATATTAAATTCACCTCTTTAACTAAATTTGTCTGCAGTGTAGTGTAGTCTTGACACAGACTTTCGGGAGGTGTAACAGTTGCTCAACAAAAGCAAGTACTTGAAGGAGATCAATTCTTGATTGTTGTCTCTGTGTCTCATGAGAAACTCCAGAGACATTTGCCCTAATGTCAATGATCCCTCCAAAAATGGTCATGGTATGAGAGAAGGTGAATTCTGACTACTATCCTAGTGGAAATAGAAAAGGTGTGAGCCAGTGGAGAATGAGATTATTCAGTTTTCAGGCCACACTATCCTCCCTTGCTCACCTCCTTAAAACTGATAGAAGATAACAATGGTCCATCTGTTTACCACCAAAAATCTATATGGTTCAACTAGGGTCTCTCATGGGACACTTTTATATAATGATTATCATTTTCTCCTCAATGAATCTCTTTGATTTCTTTCATACAACAGAGCAGTGTCACAGTATTTCCCTAAAGGTGAAAGTGTTGTTTTATTCCTTTGTTTATAGCTACAAACCTCTCAAAAAGACAAATTTCCCCTAGTTCTCTTTCATCACTGAAAGAGTTGGAGGTTTAACTTTCTGTTTGATATAGCAGTAATTAACCTAGCCTCCTCTGGCATCTAATCAAGTTATCACAGTTTACACTGACTGCTGGTTGGCTTGTCTTTTTTGGCTTAGTTTAGCTAACCTAGATAAGGAGAGCTTGCCATTGTATTTCAACTACAATCCAACTAATTTCAACTTTTATTTTTCCCTGATTACTGTGTACATAAACACTGTGAAAACTATCATTTGTGATCTGCAAACTTAGTCAGAACTTTTATTTCTATTTCTACTTCACTGGAAAATATGATCCGTTCTCCTCTTGAAATGGTGTTCTATGTCTGTGTTTGTACTCATATTTTTCATCTATGTTGAAGAACTTTATCAGTGGAAATATTAAGTTTTTCAGGAAATTTCTCTTTTAACTAATAGCTTTTTTGTGATCCTTTTTGCAAACATTGATCATGTCTGTATTGTAAGGATATCTTCTCTTTTTATTTTAAGATACATTTATATACTTTCTTTCTTACAATAGCAATAGTGATCAGTGAGCAAAGCTATCTTTATCATAGCTAGCAAATATTCACTTTTCACAAAAAAAATCTGGCATTCTTAAAATCATCTGTTTCTTTGACACATATAATAAGAAAAAACCAAGCAGCCAAATTAAAGAGTTTAAAATATGGACATTTCTGAAGTTTCTAGTCCATTTTTTTGCATTAACAATACCATGTTCTGTTATTGCAGGTCTTGATTCACAGCCTCAAATAGGCTTTGAAAAATATAATAGGACATCTTTAATTAAATCCCCAAAACTCACATTGAGGGATAAATAATAATTCATCAGCTATTTCATTCTCTAACAGGACCCAGGAGAACTTGACAGTCTTAATCACTTCAGCCATTTATACCTTCATTTTCAGCTTTGTTTCAGTTGAACCATTTAATGGAGTTTATCTAAATTGCAGTATCTTTTTTTTTAATCACACTTCATAGCTGTAACACAGAAAGTAATTTCAGGTGCAAAACAGAATATCTCTGAAGCACAGACATCCCTGACATAAGCACGTTAGAATGAAAAGTTACCTGTCACTGTGTGATATTTGTCTCTGTAATGAGCTGAAGCATTGAGAAACTGTGCCTGTAGTAAAATTAGGAACTACCAGCAGCAGCAGCACAATGGAATTCTAACTTGGTAGAGAACATTAATTTTTCTTATTGCACAGGACAGCTGTGGATGACAGAAATTGTTTCATTAATGTAAACAAAGGTAGAACTAAATCCCAGCATTGCTACAGGTGTGTGGAAAGTCAAAGCAAATACTCATACAGTTACTAAACACTCATATCAATGCTGTTCTAGGGGTTTTACCTATCTTGAGGGTAAAAAACCGTTTGTATGTGTTTTCAGACTTTACCTTTGGCAGCGTATCTTGCTCTTTAAAAATATTTTCTACATATAAAATACAGAGATATGACTTGACATTGTCAAATTCACATCTAAAAAGCAATATGACTGCCCCAAATTAAAACTAACATAAAAAAGGAAGTGCAATTACTTGGGTTTTAATATTATTTTACAATGATAGATTTTGTCAGAGTAATAACTCTCTTTTTTCTTTTTAATTAATTTTTTTCTATTGGTTTTATAGTTGAATATTTCCATAACTTGCTAATACCAAACATTTACAAGGATGACCTCTGTGGTGGCATTTATGTATTCAAACCACCACTAATATTAACATTAATTATTAATATTAATTATTTAACCCCAGTAATATTAATATTAATATATTTTCAAAATGTTACTATTTCCCCAGTATTTTCCTGTATTACAAGGCTGTCAAATAAAATTCTCTGCATGTCAGTTTGCATCTGCAAGGGCAGGAAAATATAAAAGAATGATTTTTTTCAGAACAGACAGCTCACAAACAGATCATCATGGGCAAATTAGCTAATCAGAGAAGAGTTAAATTGTAGGTTGACTTCCTTGAGTTAGGATTTCACCTTCAGTAAGCAGCTCCAAGAAGCGTTTCCCTAAATAACTGTGCCCTTGCCCACTTTATATCATACTTATACACAGCGAAAGTGACTGAGAGGCAGAAGCAGAAACCTACAGAAGTTCTGTCAAGAGTTCATGCACAAGAAGTGCACCCCTTTCCAGAACACATCCAGGCACCATGAAATTAACGGAGAGGAAAATGAGGAAGCTAAACTAGCAGGAAATTCCATCTGTGTAATAGCATCAAAATTAGTAAGGCCTAAGTTGCATACAGCTAATGCCTAGAACTACCCTCCTTTAAACTTTCTATCCTTCCTTATAAAACAAGAATGAATGAGTATGCCATGTTAGTCTCCAAAGGTGATATTGTTATCCTAGAGTCTTTTCTAATGTTCTTGGTGATTGTATGTACTTATTGAAACTATATAAACAATATATTAATTTTGTAAAATATTGAAATGTGAAGATTGAAAAATTAATTTCTCTCTTTGATAGCTTATGTGCTCAGAGTGTCGCTGTGTCAAATAAATTTCTTTGTTATCAAGAGTTTTGAATTACTATAATTCTCTCAACCTTGAATGAAAGTTCACTAGAATAAGTGTAAATTTCATATCAATTCACATAATTTTCTGAGATATCTTATATGAGAACTGCTAAAAGGATAAGTATACAATCATTCCAGCTACTCAAGAAGTTATCCAATAGGACTCCTGGGAAACAGCCCTCAGCAACAAGAGAGCAGAACTATAACACAGCACACAGGAGTACTCAATTGCCAGGTGTAAGACAGTAAACAAGACTGGCAGTCTAAGTCAAGACCCTGCTGGTCAAACTAAACAACAAAAAGAAAATGTACAGGCATTTCAGAAGTGGAAGCAGAGATTTGTAGATATCTTGGAAAGAGTATAGGAAGAATTTTCCTGTTGTGTAAGTATGGGGTCAGGAAGGCCAAGGTGTGCCTGAAGCTAAATTTGGCAAGGGACACCAACAATAAGAAGGAGTTCTACAGGTGTGTCATCCAGAAAAGTTTAAGGAAGAGCATAATTCCCTTGAAGAGCAAAACTGGCAAACTGGTAACAACAGAGGAGGAGAAGGCTGAAGTGCATGGCAGCACTTGACAACATTTTGCCTTGGTCTTCACTGTTAGCCTCTCTTCTCACACCTCTCAGATGTATGGATCACAAATTGGAGATTGGAGGAGCAAAGTCCCTCCCAATATAACATCAAATTCACAACCACCTGAGGAATCTGAATGTACATAACTGTATGGAACCCAATGAGATGCATCCCAGGGTCCCGAGGGAATTGGCTAATATAGTTACCAACACACTTTCCATGATATTTTAAAAGCCATGACATGCAGGTGAACTGCCCAGTAACTGGAAAAAGGCAAATATTACACCTATTTTTAAAAACTGAAAAAATTAGGACTTTGGGAACTACAGGTCTGTCAGTCTAACATCTGTGCCTGAGAAGAGCATAGAACACATCCTACTAGGAGCTATATTAAGGCACGTAGTGGACAGGGAGGTGATTTGAGACAACCAGCACAACTTCACCAAGTGCAATACCTGCCAGACCAACCGTGTGACCTTCTGTGATGGAATGGTTGCATCAGTGGATAAACATTTATGGATATCATCAAACTGGACTTCTGTAAGGCCTTTGGCACAGTCCTGACAACACCTTTCTCTCTAAATTGGAAAGATGGGTTCAATGAGTGAACTGTTCAGTGGATGAGGAATTGGGTGGTTGGCTGCATTCAGAGAGTAGTGGTCAATGGCTCATTGTCCAGATGTACATCAGTGATAAGTGATGTTCATCAGGGGTCTGCATTGGGGCCAATACTGTTTAATGTCTTCATTAATGACCTAGACAGCGTGATTGAGCACACACTCAAAACCACCAAGCTGAGTAATGTGGCTGATGCTGGTGAGGGCTCAGACACCCTCTAGAGTTACCTGGATAATGGTCGTTCAAGATCTGGACCTATGTCCACCTCATGAAATTCAGTAAGACCAAATGTGAAAAGATTGAGAGCTGCCGTGTGCAGAAGAATTCAGATATGGGTCAATGAAAAGCTGGACATAACCCAGAAATATGTGCTTGCAGTCCAGAGAGCTAAACTTATCCTGGCCTCCAGCAAAAGGAGTGTGGCCAGCAGATTGAGGGATATGATCTTACTCCTCTGGTCTGCTTTGGTGACATCTCCCAAGTGAAGTATTCTTTCCAGCTCAGGAGTCTTCAGTACAGTAAAGACAGCAACCTGTTGGAGGGGTCTATAGGAGAGTCACATGTACGATCATATGGATGGAGACAGTTTCCTATGAGGAAAGAATGAGAGAATTGTGGCTGTTCATACTGAAGGAGAGAAGGCTCCATGAAATCCTAATTGCAATCTTTCAGTACTTTGAGGGAGCTTTTAAGAAAGGTTAGCACAGTTTTTAGTACGGTCTGTAGTGATGGGACAAGAGGTAATGGTTTTAAACTAAAAGAGGGCTGATTGAGACAAGATATAAGGGGGAGAATGTTGCCAGTGAGGGTGGTGAAACATTGAAACAGTTTGCCTAGGGAAGTTGTGGTTGACCCCATTTCTGAAAACATTCAAGGTCAGATTTCACAGGGCTCTGAGCAACCTAGTTAAAGATGTCCCTGTGCATTGTAGGGAAGATTGGACTAGAAGATCTTAAAGTATCCTTCCAACCCAAATTATTATATAATTCTTTAATTCTATAGTCATAGATAGTACTAGGCAGTCATTTGCTAAATGCTTTTCAAGACAAACTAACATTGCAAGAGTTGCAATATATATTATAAAAATTGTCACACTAGTTGATAGGATAGGCAACCACTGTATTTTAATCAAGCTGCCTTAAATGGAGTTGCCTTTTAGTAAATGATTCTCAAAAACTGATCACAATGAGCACCCATACATTAATATAGACATTTAGTAATTAGTTTTTAAATTGTTCTGTACAGTTTATGTATTTCATCTAATATAAAGCAAGTTACTTTATTCTAAGGTGCTTGTAGCTCTGTAAAGAAAACAGAAAACCATGAAACAGAACTGCTACTAGTGTCACATTAGAGCAAACCAGGAATGGTTATATAAAATTCAAAGGCAGCAAAAGAGGACCAGCTACTTCAAATGCTCAAGTGATTATTGCTCAATTTTACTTTGTAATTAAAATCTACTTATAAAATATGCTTTAGGAAACACAAGAACTGCAATATGTAAGCCATCAAGTTACTATATGGAAGGAGGCAGGTGTTGGTGCATTTTGCTAACACTTAAATATTTAGCATGATCATTAAATTTTATATTGCACATATGCATACATTTCCAGTCAAGTGAATGCACGCAATAGAAATTTCAGCACTTGTCCCACATATTCAGTTCAGGAGAATCTGCCCCTTGTTGGTAGTGAATGAACAAATGAATGAGCAAAAAGCTGCATAAGTATGGATGGTGCATCTAAATCAAGTCAGCTTTGGTAGAGAATAAACAAATAGAGATGCAAGTGTTGCTGTTCCCTGATGGCTTTTTATATCATCACCTCCCTTCTTGGAAAACGTTTTGAATCTTTCATTAATGCATTTTCAGATGGTTTCTCTTTTCATAAGATATTCCTTCAAAATTCAGAATTGTTAAAAAAATGGTTGGAAGATGAATGCAAATTTATGCATAAGACAGTTCAGCAGATTTAACATCTCTAAGTTGTCAGTGTATTCATGTTTGATTCAGCAACAAAGGATGATTTAAAGCTGTGGTAATTAAAAGCATATCTTTTATGAATGTAATTTAGTAACAAATTCCACTCAGGAAGTTCACAGACTGAGAATCTTTAATTTCACAGCTCCCACAAATACTGCAGGTTCAATCAGATTTACATGGCTCCAAAAACATGTAAAAGCTTCTCCCTCCTGCTTGTTCCTTTGAGTAGCCAAATCTCTCAGTGGCTGCCAGAAATAAGCCAAGTATATTTTCTTTCCAGCAGAAAACTAGCATAATTTTTTTGTATTCCGATCCACAAAACGCACACTGAGGCTGCATCCATGCATAGTCCTGAGTTTCCTAGCATCCTGAAGCTGAGGGGGATACTGTAAAAGCTACCTGGATCTGCTGCTCCAGAAAGATAAATAACAAACTGGGTGAAAAACAAACACATTTTTATGTAACCAACGAAAAATCCTGTCCCCGTGAGTAGAAGAAAGTAGGAAATATTCAGGCACTCAGACAGCCCTCCCAATACACTTTAGAAAAAGCTCTTGCCTTTTTCATGTCCCTTCTAGCACTGAAATCTGAGAAGGATCTTAAAAACAACATTCTTGTGACAAGGGCAGAGAGAGTGTCAAGGTACTTGGTTGATCTTGACCCAACACAGGCATTTTTTTATGTTCTTATACCATATTGATCTAAGTATTGTTTTAGGAAGTTACTTAATGTTTAACTATTGTCAATAATAAATTGGATTTAATGTTCTCTTTATGACATGTTTTTTTCATTTGATTGGTTTTTTTTTATAAACAAATCTGCCATTAGTATTCCACTTGATTGTGAAATGCATTAAATGAAATAGAATTCAGATGAGGACCCTTGGAGAAAGTCAGTTTCTTAATGACAATCTTCCTACTCCTCTAGGCTGGTTCAATAACATTCAGAGTCATTCACAGCTGCTCTAGCTCCAGCTGAAGCTTTATTTTAGATCTATGATTTATGTTAAGTTTTATATATTAATTAGGATTTAGGATTTATGACTTTATCCTGCATTATCTGCCATTCTCTTCCCTCGGAAAACAAAAAGCAATGAGTGAAAACATTTACATGGTCTGGTTAGGCATTCTTTTCACAATAAATCACAATTCATGTTTTTGCCTTGACTTACATCAGTAAGTACCCACCACATAGACTTTTTGATCTTTACTGTTTATAATGAAATAAAGTATTATTTTATAGCATTTCAGACTCCAACCAATGCATGATCTTAGTATCAATTATCAAAATTCCCTTTGTACCCATCAAGACAAGAAACTATTACTTTTCAAAAAGACCTGAAATATCAAAAAATTCATGCTAGATTAAATAGAGGAAAAAATTCATTACCAGAGACTGACACAGTGCAATAGCAGCACTCAAAAGTAGATATGTTAGAGATTAATCCAGATAGTGTTTTGCTCTGATGTCATCCTTTTCATATCAACACAGATATACATTTTTCAACTGAATGATGTTACTGCCCTGTACCCATTGCCAGTATAATAAGACTCATGCTACAAAAAACCTCTGGCCCTTGATATAAAGAAAGTTTGCTCTCAACTGTAGAACAGTATTCTGTATTTGTTCAAGCTCCTTCTAACACTTGCACTCAAAAAGAAATTTTTGCTAATATTCTCCTAGGCATTGTGACTTGATGGCCTGCACTTCCACACCTGCATAATCCTATAAAAGAGTTTGAGAAAAAAGGGAATAAACAATGCAAGATCCAGGTATTTCTCAATAATGTACACACATGACACTCTGTTCCTTTAACATAAAAGACATCAGCTTTTAGATAAAACAAATAAAATATGAAGTGTAATTGTACTTAAACAAATACACTGGTTCTAGCTGCTCAACTAGAGGTTTTCAAGAATGTTATATCTTACCTTCATAAACTGGTTTTTGTTTTTTTTTTTTTTACTATAGGAAACTAGAATGTGAATGTGATTAAAAGCCAGAGAAAGACAGCTTTTTGTAAATGTAATTTGCTTGCACTACATTTTCTCCAAAACCTGAGATTTTGTTGATGACTTCAAGACTTGAAATCTACAGTTGCTTAGCTCATTATTTCTTTCACCTCTCATTGTAGTTTGTTTAAATTAACAAAATGAAGTTTTGATCTCTCTAAGAAACTCTCTAGCTTTTATACAAATTTGTTGTCATCATGGAAAATTGGGATTGATTTTTACATAACAGAAAATTATGGATTCATTCAGTAAACATCAATACCAATTTGAGTTCATCAAATTAGACTTCAGGATTAAACCCAGTGATTTTACTGAGCCATTAATAATCTGTTTATATGTCCCATCAAGACCTCTTAAAGAGAGTAATATATGTTGTCAGATCTATTAGATGAAGAAATTAGTAGAAAGCTGTAGCCATTCTGAAAATTTTAACATTTCAATTTCATCCCCATTCAACAAATTCAAAATTGAAGCTTTTGTTAGAACTGGAATCAATATTTATTTCCTTTATTGTTCTCATATAACACCAAACTGTCAAAATTGATCAATATTTTAAAAAGAAATTAATTTATAGGTATGAGAGGTGTAGTGGTTCACTGCAGTTCACAGTAGTCAAACATCAATAATGCAAATACTGGAATATCTTTAGTTTTTCATATTCTAGATTAAATTAGGATTGTACTGGAGAATAAAATCTTCACAGTCATAAGCACTTACAAAAAGCCACATCTGGAGTACTGTGTTTAGTTCTGAGACTCGTGGTGCAACAAAGATAAGGAGCTACTGGACAGGGTCCAGCAGAGAAGACTGAGAGGGAATCTCATCAATACATGTAAATATCTCAAAGGCGGGTGCCAGGAGGATGGTGCCAAACTCTTTTCAGCAGTGCCCAGTGACAGCAAGAGGAGCAAAAGCCATAAATGCAACACAACAATTTCTACCTAAACACAAGGAAGGACTTCATTACATTAATGGTGGCAGAGCACTGGGACAGCCTGACCAGAAAGGTCATGGATTCTCCCTCCTTCTCTGGAGAAATTCAAAACCCACATGAATGTGTTCCTCTGTAACTTGCTCTGGGACACGCTGCCTTATCAGGGTCATTGGACTGGAAGATCTCCAGAGGTGTCTTCCAACTCTATAATTCTGAGGTTCTGTGAAATTATGTTTCTCATGTACCAGTTGTCTTGCTACTTGCCCCATTGTCTGTTTTCTCTATCTTTTCTAAAATCAGTAAATATTTCCAAGAGTCTATCCTGCATTTCACTTGTAATTGGACGATGGAGCTAGTAGATATGGTCCAACCATAGTGAAAGCTGATTTACATGTATGATAGGCCAATCCAGACAAGTGTATTTCCTTCTATAAAATATCTATCCACTTTTGAAAGGACATTTTAATCAATGTTTGAGTTTCATGTATAGCTAGTTTCTATGAAGTGGGCTCTTACTCAGAAATTTTCCAGCTTGTATGGCTTCCCTCACCAAGATTACGTGTATCTTTAGAATTACTTATGGTGGGTTGATGGAAGTGACTCCCAAAACACCAAAACCTTGATGCCTGCATCCAATACAGACTGGTTCAGTCAAAACAAATTTGAGTTCAGATTTTTTATGAGAATGCTAAAGCGTTTTTAAGAAATAATTGCATCTTTTTTCTTTATTGTTTTTCTTTTTTGGACTCTCTTTGGCTTTTGTCTTTGTCCTGCCACATGTTTAAAGATTTATCTTTGAGAGTTAGGTTCTTGCATTTTATGTAAGTTGGTTTTTAATTCTAACACCTTGGTCTATGTAGAGCCTAGTTTAGCTTTTGCATCAAACCAGAGTCTAAAGAACAGATACAGCTGGTCTTCTAGAGTTTTTGGGGGCACAGTATAACATTAAAGGAGAGAAAAGAACACTTCAAATTTAAAGATAAATGACAACTAATCACATAATAGAGTGGGGAGACTTAAAAAAAAAGAAGAAGAAACAATGGAGGATCTCACTAAGACCGAAAATACTAGAAATTTAAAAAAATTTCAAAAGTAGCTTAAAAGTCATATTAAAAAGCTGATGGGAGAGACAAGACAATGTAGCTGTTTACCAAACTAAGGAGTGTCACTTTTAAAACATAAATGTGGATTATATGTCTTCTTTTGTTGTTCATACACATGTTTAATCTCTTTCTTAATCTTTGGAAACACTTTGTTTTACAAAGATGACTGGTTTTGTGACTATTATTGTTATTACTACTTAAAAATTCTTGATCTTTTCTAATGTCTTTTTGACAGTATGAATCTGCAGTTCAGTGGAGCTGTACTGTCATTAGTGCACCATAACCATATTCAGAAATTCCCAAAGTGTATATGACAGAGAAGCAGTCTGTTGACTAATTCACTGGTGACATTTATAAAACTTGACTAATAATTCTTTCTATCTAAAGTAATTTTTTTTATTATTTCCAAAGTAGCTCTGTTTTCAAGTCAAATGAGTCCATGTTCTGCTCTTTTGATCACTGGGTCACTAAGGTACATATAGTGTTGGATGTATTTTAACCATGTATATGTGCATTTTTTATTTGTTCATAAGAAGACTCAGCTGTGTATGTATTGACTACTATAACTGCATCTAAAAGAGGTTTACTGGTTACTAGTACAAGTTAAAATATCAGTTGTATAGAATTCGTTTTTTCACAGTTTTCTCATTTCATCTTCAGAAATTTAAAATCTGGAGGAAAGTATTAAGAAGATAAAAAGGATTTATATTCTTATATTATACTTCATAATTTGAAAAAGTAATTATAAGTTAAATTTTAGGTCACTACATAAATACCTGAAACTTTATTTTAAATTATTGGGTTCACAGCATGTCTCAAGATAAATATGTAGTAGTCTGACTTTTCCTCTTTTGAAAACCTGATGTTTAACATTCTTATGTGCTCAACTTATTCTGCAGCTTTATTTTGGGTTTAAAATCTGTAAGGTAAATACTCCCTGAATTACAAATATTGTAGTGCTGACAGAGAGACAGAAGGCATATTTCAATTTATAGATTTGTGCTACTAACCTTTGCTTTGGGAGAATTCTTCATTTATCTGAGCAACAGACGTGCTTCAATACACGTAATATTTGTTGAATTTGAGCAAAAAAACACATCAAATTGTTTTTTCCAATGTGTCACTTAATCTCATTAAGTTTATTTGACAGCAACCTATTAAGATATAGTGTAGGTATACAGGCAGGGTGAGTGAGAATATTGCAAAGAAGGGAAAACCATAAACATTTGTAGTTTAACAGGAGTCTTTTTTTTTATTTTGATGGGACTTCAGATGCTGTGAATTTCTCCTCATCCCTAATTACACTGTTACTTGATGAACGGCAAATGAAATTTATTGCTCAACAAATATCCACACAGGCAATTGCTTTCAGTGCAGTGAGGCCTTTTGAAGACACTGTTTTCAAAATCTGAGTAGCCTTACAGTGAATGACCGTCAGTCATGTTGTGCTGTCTTTCCTGCCCAGAGTGAACAGATTAGGTGTATATAGTTTAGATTAGATGTATATAGTTTAGGTGTATATAGTATACCACTTTACTATTTCTTAATGAAGATAAAGCACTTTGCAATGCTGGTCATGAAAATCTCAAGTTTTTCATGCATTCACCACATTAACTCAATATTTTTCTTACATAACTATAACATTTTATCTACACAGATGAATTAGAACTTTATTTTTCAGTTGAAATTTAGAAGCTATGGGCTTCTCAACAGGTATAACTTTTTTGTTTAAATAAAAGTGAAACTATGACACGCAAAATGGACCATGTTATTTGGTGCACCAGTTCAGATACTATAAAACTCTGAGAAGCTAATATTAAAATTTAGTTATGCAATCTTTTTTTCTTTACATAACTTTGGTGATTGCAGAAATATTGCTGAAAGTAGTTCTTAATATACTTCATATCTCTTGGATAAGGTAGCTTCATAGCTTCTTTATATTATGATGCTTTTATGTTTAGATTGGTTGAGTTATTTTATGCTTTCATAATTTTATAGAATTTTTGAAGATAATGTTGTTTGACAACAACTACTGCAGAAGCACTGAAATGTATTTTGTGTGGCTGCACTGAATGTAAACATTATACTTCTAACAAAAATTGTATAAAAATTAAGTTGTATATATTAGTAAAATATATAAATAGAAAGACTATATTTTATATACAAGTTTTTATAAAGATGAATAAATTTTATGATTTTTCTGTATTATTTATGTAGTACACATGAAGGCCTGTGTTTTATAACTATTCTTTAAAAAAAAAAAGGTAGCTGTCATATGTTCTGAAACTTTGAGTTCCCAGTTCTGAACATTATTGTTTCATTCTATATCAAGTTGGAAAACAGTCAAAATTCTTATATATTATCATAAATTACTGATTTGGCTAGACCTAGTGTCTGCTGTCTGACACATAGACACCTCTCTGGGCTCTTTCCTTACTGTATTACTTTGAACAAGTTTTAAAAATCCTGTCAGCACCAACTCAGCAAAGAACAAAAACCAAGGGAATAGAAAATTTGACAATGTTTGCATTGCACTGACAAATTATAAGAGATGCTCCTTAACCCTTGTCCTTAAGAAGTCACTAGTCTCCCTCTTTCTAGAAGACCAAATATATTCTAATAGTATCACTATTTTTTCCTTAAAAGACCTGAAATGTTGTTCATGGCCATACCAATGTGAGCTAACAGCTTTTGTAAAATATGGATATCACTACACTATTACTGCTTATTCACTGTAAGGAAAAAAGAATATTCAGTGCAGAGAAATAATGATCATCCATTGTAATAATAGTTGAAATCTAGAGGCAGATTGTTCTAAGAAAAACTTTGGCGCAAACACCTAAGACCATATAAACCAACCTATTTCCAAAGCCTGAAATCTCACAGTAATGACATTCACTCTTTCTGTATTAGTATTGCTTTCTGTAAATTCTCCACAAAATTGTAGCATCTTTATATGTAACACCATTTAGTTTTACTTAAATGAGCAGCCACTGCTCTTTTTCGATTCAGTTGCAGGAGATGTGTATGACCGCACAGAAGAGTTCTTGACTTGATAATTCACTCATCTCTTCAACAGCTTCAATCTCTTCACCTCCAGGTTATACTGTACACTAATTCATACACTCATCCACTCTTTAAAAGATAGGATATATCACCTCTTTGAGAAAATCATTTATATCTGTTCCCATATAATGTCTGACCTGAGTTTGTTGTTCTGTAGCTGTTCAACAGACTTATAAAAATGAATGGGAAAGAATGATAGTGTGCTTGAGTGTCTGTTGTAAGTATCATTACCTGTATAGAGCAAAATAGCTTAAACAACACACACACACAACTTGTAGAAGTCTCTTTCACCAGGGGTTCAGGAAAGCTGTTTGATCTTTTTTTAAATCTAGTGGTTGACCAGTTGTCAGATTTGTTTTCAGCAGTGTTCCCACCCCATCTGTTGTACTGTATGGGTATTTATATTGCCTGTAAACGGCCTTGCCTCTTTTCAGTGCTGTCCTGGAGAAATAGAAGTGGCAAGTATTAAAATACAATGTCCAGTGCATCAGTCCCGTTATATTTTATTTCAGATCCCAAGACTGAGTTAAAATTTGTCCACCTTTAATCAACTTGCACCTATGATTGATCAACCAGCAGGCAAGGGGGCAGTGAAACCGAGAAACATTTATGTACTAGAATATGTGACGTTCTTTTTCAAGGCCTGTGCTAAGTGAAGAAATGTTATTAACTAGCCATCTCCTGATGCTCTAAGCTGGAAAACAGTAAAATAGTGTTAAGCAGGGAATGAAGTCACAATTACTTTATCAGGTCATTTCTATCTGAAGATCAAGTTTTACTTTTTTTGTAGAAGTAATGTATATAATGGTTTTTTTGGACTTAGAGTCTGAAACTAGCACAAATATATCTCCCTAACACAGGATGAGATTTATTTTTTTCATTTTACTTAAATGTCTTCCATAAGAGATTTGCTAAGAAAGGCTTAAACAAGGCTTTCCAGTGCATGTTAATGTTCTAATACTTATTTTAAAACCATCAACTGTTAGGATTAGAATTTATTAAGTATTTTGTTACCATGACTGCTAGCTTTAAATTCATCTGTTCATTGTTGACAAATAAATTCTGTGCTAAACAGAGCCCTCCTGTGAAGGCTTAAATAGTTATCTCTCTTGCACCACCTGAAAGGTCTTCTTTAATCATATTCATAGAATGTTATGGGGTTGAAAGGGATCTAGTCCCATCCTCCCCTTCATTGACAGGGATACCTCACATTAATCCAGGTTCCTCAAGGCCTTATCTAGCCTGACTTTGAACAATGACAGGGTTGGGTCAATTATTGATAGGTATTAGATTCCATGGAGTGACATCTCAAGTAGCTTACAATATCTCTTGCTAAATCCAAAGAATAAGTCTAGCTTCCTGGGAACCCCTTTCACACAACACAGAAGTATCTTTGCAGGGTCAAGTGTATGAGAAGGGAAGAACTGCAACTATTTCTGGTCCAAGCCTTGAAATCCAAACTTTGACCTGCAGCGTAAGAAGTCATTGGTCAAAGTTGTAAGACAGCTTGTTCAACCATGGTGACAGCTAAAATGACCTTGAAGTCAAAAATCACTTTCTAAAGTCATCTAGCTCTCTTGTGAATTGATTGCTAGTCAAGCTACTGTCAGAAATTCTGTCATCATTCTTGTCCTCTAAGTAGATGAAACTTTCCACAACTCTGTCATTAATTTATGCATAAACACTGGTTCTTTTCAATAAAAATGGTAATTTTCATGAGGCAGTTTGAGAGAAAAAGAACAAAATTCTGAACTGTGACTGTGTGCATCAAGAATACATTTATCTGACATGGCAATGTGTAAATGAGTAGAAATATGTCTTCATCTGTAAATACATAGGGATACTCATGCTCTAGCACCTTTTAGAAAATTTTATTCTGTTTTGAAAAATCTTACAGATATGCTGCTTGCATTATTTTAAATTAGTATTTCTCTTTTTTTATTTGGGGGGAATTAGAATTAGAGAGCTATTGTTTTATGTACTATGACATAAACTTTGATGAAATGTATGATTATCAAGCTTCAAATAATAAAAGTATTCTTTTTCATGTATAGATACTATTTTTTTTACTATGACTTTGTCATCTGACTGATTATTACATAGGCAGCAGTAATAATACAGATGAAGTATTTTCTAGGAAAATACTCTGCTAGCATGGAAAAGAACACACTCAAAAATTAACTTATATCAAAGGAACAGTATGTTTCACTGACAAAAATATTTTGAAAGCTTATGTAATACTTCTATTTGATTTGAATTATTATAATAACATATTATTGTCTAATATTCATAATATTTTTCTAATTGAGATATTCTTCATCACTACAATAGCAGTAAATAAATAAAATTACACTTATTTTTTATAAACAACCAGGTTTTTTTTCATGTTGGTTATTGTAACTTGCTGAATTTATAGAAAAAAAATTTGAACTATAACAAGCCATCACACCTAAGGTATTTCTGAAAATTTTTACTTAATATTTTTTTTGTCAGTTAAACAAAAAACAAAGAGCATCTGTAAAATGAAGTATCAGAAATAGCTCTGCAAGTACAGAATATTCTCAGAACAGTTTCTATTAATAAATGTTATTTTAAAATGTTATAAATTTCCTGTAGTTGATATGAAGACAGTTTTGAATATTTTCAGAATTGTATTGTTAGTATGCATTTTCCTTTTACAGATAGTTCTAGCTTAATTTTCAGAGTCAGCAGTAAAATTGTGTGTACATGTAAATATGCAGACAATAATTTTGTCCTCAGGGAGAACAAAGCATTTACCCAGAAATGTTTGTGATAATTCTGTCAGAAAAGAACCATCCCATAACACCTTTAAAACTGTTTTCATTTGGCTGTGTTCCCTTCCTACTCCATTTTTTCTAAACTGCTACACTGGATTATAGTACCCTCTGTAAACACTGTTAGGATTATCTTTTTCCATTCTTCTCTTTTTTTTCTTAGTGCAACCCAAAATTACTTCCTATTAGTAGAATTCTTGTTCTAGAAACATGATTCAACTATAATAAAATATAGATAGATAGATAGATAGATAGAAACACAATGGTTTCACTAATCTAATGAACTTAGCCCTCATTTTATCCCTACATTTAATATATATATGTGAAGATAGATGTAGATATAGATATACATATAGATGGTATAGATATCAATATCTTTAGAGCACCATTTATAGAGGGTTTTGTGGGTTTTTTGGGTTTTGCTTTTGTTCTGTCTTTTTTTTTATTTATCTTTTTAGACATATGGCTACAGCATTTTAAGGTTATACATTTAAAGAAACTTGGGATACATTTCCCACATGAAGGCAATAAAGTCTTTTAGTGAAAGAGAAACCAAAAAGAGAGATTATAAACCTGTTTTGAGGAAGGAACTTACACTGGTGGAATGTTTCATAAAATACTTCTTGCAATTTCCATTCACTGTTTAATATTTTGATAATCAAGTACTGATAAACCTTAATGAGACCCCTGAAACAGGACAATTTTTCTCATATGCTTATGCATACGTTCTTACTTCCTCACATACAACTGAATGTGGATGCCAGAAAATAAGCAATAGAATTTTACACAGTGTGAACAGAGATGACAGGTTTCTGTAAATAAAAATAGATGGCTGATACACACATATTTGCACATTTAGCTACACTTGACACAAGATATTGTTAAGTTTCCTTCCAAGCATTTCTACCACAATTTTTTATCATAGGTGAAAATCCTGGACTTTCAACTGCCAGTTAAATAGCAGAGATTTAAGAAATGTTTCTGTCTCTTAGTATCCTTTAGTAAGTCGCATTTTTTGTGGTTCGTATTCATCTTTGGGTTATGACAGGGTTCCTGGCAACAAAATGGCCTACATGACAAGGCACATCGCATGTCTATGAACATATGGTCTAACATCTTGTACTTCTTTAAGATCACCATTGTGGTTTTCTTGCATTAGCTGTGTTATCTGTTACAAATGCCACACAGTTGGTTAGGAAAAGGTTCAGTGCTCTTAAAGATTTCTCCATTGCTATGACATTGTTTTTAGTACTGTAGTGATTAATGGAGAGCATCTTCCAGACAAAACAAAATACAAAAATGCTGATATAATTACTTTGGAATATAAGACTAGATGAGAAATTACGATGTGGTAGTTTTTATCAGTATGATTGCTGACATCTGCCATCAGAGAACACCACATTTCAGTTTTGTGTGCCTACCTATGTATATGTAAAGCTAGGACAACTTTCTGTTTTCATACTAGACAAATAAAGATTCTGCCTCATTTGGAATTTTCAGTCAAGATAAATACTTACAAAATCTGTTTTCACAGATGTTGTGCTATTGCAACGGAAAGGGTGATACAAATTAATATTTCTTCTCTTACTAAAATGTACAACAGCTGCATTATTCAGAAGGGTTGTTTGGATCTACTCCTGATTCTTTATTACAGTCTATGTATTTCTCCACAGTGCAACCACTGCCTTCATTAAATATTAGTCCATATATGATTAGATTACATATCACTAACTAATATATTGCAGTGCTCTCTGTTGGAAAGAGTTGTCTCCCCTTGCAAAGGAGATGATGATAATAAGTCCTACAACTAGCTTGCCTCATGTTCTCTTATAAAAACAATAAAACAACATCTGTTTTTTAAAAGAGTCACTGCAATGTTGGCCTAAGGGATAACTAAAACCAATATTAGCAGCAGAATTCTATTAGACTAAAGAATTCTTTTAGTCTCCTTGATGGAGCAGTATCCATACATGATGTTATAGCAGCTGAGGGCTTCAGTTTTCTGGCTGGTGTAAGCATTCTAATTCAACATAACTTTCACATTGTTTAAGTAATTAACAAAATTCTCAAGATTTTTCATACTGCTCTTTTTATTTTCTTTCTACCTTGTTAGCCCTTGTGCCTATGTGTTGGAAAATAGCTAACTTGGTAATTTTTTAAGTACTAATAAACAATCTATTTAGAAAACAGTAACAGTCTAACTTACAAAGTCTTCTATAACAACAAAATTGCTTTTTTGAACAATGTACTTTCTCTTTCTGAAATACTTTTAAAGAAGTATGGAATAAAAATCATAAATATCTTAAATATTGCTTAGTATATAAGGAACTGTTCACTAGTGGTAAAAAACATTGTAAGAACCACAATTTTTAATTATATTTTTGTTAATATAATAGTATAATAAATATTATAATATTTAATATTATAGTATTTATATATATAATATAAAAATAATATAATAGTATAATAAAAAGCAAAATAAACAAATCAGTCGCTACACCTCTTATGCCATAATTTTTTTGTGTTTGAGTTTTTTTTCCCTAAGTGTAGTCTTAAGTATCTCTTCTTCGGCTATATCAAAACATTTTGCCTCCCTTAATAATTGCTGGGTATTTTATTTTATAAATAATTGAAATAGCAACTTAGGCAACAAGTAAACTATTTACTTGTTAGGCAACAATAAAAGAGCACTCTGCAACCATTCAAAAAATTCATTTCAGTTAATGTTTTTCTTTATGCTTTCCTGTTTGGTCCGCCATTGTAATTGTGTCTAGCTTTTCTGGTAACAAAAATCAGTGTACAGAATTCACAAGTTTACACAGAGATATGTCTCAAAAACTTTTTGTGGTTTTTGAACCTCTGTCATAATGTCTTCAAAATGTAGGAAAATATTTTAAAACAAGTAGATTTGGCTCTAAAAACCTCACATTTTCAGACCACTTTTCTGTAAGGATTTATAATACTGTTTGCCCTCATGCATTGACTAGCAGCTGTTGAAAATAATTTTCTTATCACTTTGTCATTGATATGCTAAAAGAAGCAAAATAAACTATTTATAAAGTTTCCTTTATAATCTAAACTCTTACTGAGTTTAAAATATTCCTCAAACCAATGGTATCAATTTTCTTTTATAAGAGGAAAGAGACTTTTCAATTACTTCATTACTTTCCATATTTAGGTCAAGTTCTTCCAGTAACATTATAATAACCCACTAAGACATCCAGGTATGAAAGATAATTCTGATTGGTTTGGTTTTACACTTTTCTTTCTCTTACACAAATCAATAATTTTTTTTCAAACCCCAAGCAAGCAAGCAAACAAACAAAAAAAAACACCAAAGAAACAAATATAAATCCAGGAAGAAAATAAAAAGAACCAACACCAAAACCCAGAAAAACCCTACCACACAATCATGAAAAACAAACAAACAAACAAAAAACCCAAAACACTAACACTACAATTAAGGATTTGCAGAAGCCAGGGACTATATTTACACATACTAGAATTTTAAATGAACATCTCATGTCCTAGAGGGCTGGAAAAGCTTTAATGTGTGTATGTATTCAGAATTTCATTTGCTTAAATTTTTATTAGAGCTTTTAATTTGTATCTTATGTTCCAAAGAACTGGAAATATGTGAATGTATTGAACAATCCACTCAATTAAATTTTAAAGCAAAGCATAGATAACTTCGCTTTTTATTAGTAGTAAAATATTAGTTAATTAGCTGAGAGTTGAGTACATAGCACTGGAGATGGGCATATCTATGGGGTTTACTACTAGTGTTGCACACCTGCATTATGATACTTCACATTTCCATCTTAGGGTCTCTCTTGTCTTTATTTTTCATTGCAATTTACTCACAACTTCTTAGCTAGTGCAACTACATGAAATAGTTAGCACTAGTAAGTGCTGTTCCCAAAAGAAACTTTGCCACTGAGCAAAACTTAAAAAAAAAAAAAAAAAGGTGGATTTGTATTGGTTTTTGCAGAATTTTCATTGGCTATATTACACACATTCTCAAAGGATGTGATACTGTCCATTTCAACAGATACACTATCAGGTGTAGCTTTTTGGAGGTTTTTTTTTCTTTGTAAAATAATGCACCAATTAGAGCTGTATCCATTTATTTGGTTGAAAAATATTCCATCCTTAGATACATGTTGACTATTAAGAAATATAGTAGAGGATAAAAATCTGAGGAGTAGGCTCAGCAAAATGTCAGATTTTCCTGTGCAAAAAAAACCCCTCCCCTCCAAAGTTTTTGCTGGAATTCAGTTAGACAGAAAGATGACTACTTCAGAAGCTGTTTAGAGGGCACACATATCTCTGTGCACTGTGTCCAGTTGCAGTGCTGCTTATTATTTTCTTTTAATATATATTTATTTATTTTAATTTTACTTCTAAATATCTGGCCTTCCAAACTTCTTTCACACAGAGATTTTTATTGAGGTTTTTTATCAAGTTTATTGTGTTTTTATTGAGGGAATCAAGGTGTATATTCAGATTACTAACTCGGATAGCACAAAATTCTACTTGCTCCTAAGACTAGTTTAAACTGAAGTTTTTATTTGACTGAATCATTTTTAATAACTATATTGGAATAGATTGATGTCAATTCAAGAATGATAAGGCAATTGAAGAACTTCTGAAGTAAAATGGCACAAAATTGTTTTAAAATGCAAAATTACTAAGTTGCCTAGGAGAACATGACTCTCAAAAGAATCAGAGTAACAGAAACAGAATGAAATTTTATAGTTCAAAGGGTAGGATTATGCATTTTAGTACTAGTAATAACAACCTGTTATTTAAGTTTTGTAAGCCTAAATATGATAGAAAGGAAAAGAAGAAAAAGTACCTAAAAGGATTAATCAAACATGGACCTAATTTTCTGGGGAGAAATATTAATGACATGTTCAAAACACCTAACCTCATATGAAAATTCAATTATTTTTAAGAACAATGAAAAATAATTGGAAACAATTTTAATCACCCTATATTAGAGAATACCTCTTAAGCAAAAGGATCTGAAAAAATTTCTTCTTACAAACCGAAATCAGTCAAAATTGAAATGACTGTTATCTAGAAATAGAGCTGTGAAAGATAGCACACAAGGAGTAAAATGGCAGCATGTGCCAAAGTATCAAGGTGTGTACATTGGCAATGAAAACTTCTCTCTCTAAAATAAGTTTATGGCCACCAGATAAAAAGTCATCAGAGAGAAGAGGTAGCAACTTGGAGGCTGCTGAGAAAAGAGTAGCACAATAGTTGCAGCTGTAGAAAATGATCTGAAAATTTCTCTGCCAGTTCTAGATTCCTATTTTAAATTTATTCAAAGGAAACATTGAAATTCTTTGTTCAATGTTAGTTCAAGTAATGAAGCAAAAGCCTGGAAGTGCAATAGTGGTCTTCTTGCTATGACATAAGCCACCTCACTCTTCCCTTGTTCAATGCTGAATGGGACACTATGACTACACTGAAGCAGGCACTCCCATATAGGATAATTCAGGTGCTTTTGGTAGATAGATTCCTCTGTATTTCAGAAGGCTTATAATCACTTTTACTTAGATTTTATCCTTCAAAAAAATCTTCTTTTTATTTTAATCAAATATTTGTATAAAATATAATTTAAGAATAATTTCTTCAGAAAATTATTTTATTTCAGACATTATTCACATGGTTAGATGGGAGAGATGAAGTGATAAATTAAAACAGAAGAGCCTGCTGCAGGTATAAGCATAGAGTGACCTCCAGGAAGGCACTAAAAACCTCTACGAAAGAAATCATCTATTGAACAAACTGGTTCCTGCAGGCTTTAAGGCATAATACACAAGATGTTGCTCTATTTTTTTCCTTTTTTTAATTTAGAAGTTTCCAGTTATGGCAGAGTCCTTTGATGGCAGTTTGTACCTACTATGAGGAGAAACTGGTCAAAAGAAAATGATTTCTTTTTTGTATTTCTCTGATTTGTTATGAGTAATGAAGCAATACATTGATCTAGGAACTTAGGAGGCTGGCAAAATTGTAATGTAGTAAAAGGAAAAACAAATATTCTGAGTCTTCTATATGCAGAACTAGTCACACAGTAGAGGAAAAAATATTTTGAATTTCTTTGTGTTAAATCTATAATAATGAAATAATATCCACTGTAAAACCATTAGACTTTCATTCTCTCTTAATAAAACAATAGCGGTTTTTCCAGTTATGTTCATATATCTGATAACCTGCATCTCAACTTTGGTACTGAAAATCCAAATTAGACCATGTGATTCTCTTTCATAGTATTTCTTCAAACATATTCCCCAGATTATTTTTCCGTGATATGTTGGTGGACAATTATTGTCATTAGTAGAAGAGAACATGCAAGCTGCTCCGATTTTTTTAAAAACCTAATCACCTGTAATAATTTGTAATTATAGCCTTCTTCTCAAGGAATCTTTAAATCACAAATCCACATTTTTGTAAGTAATGTAGAAAAAGTATGTTTAAAAGTATACTTTCCCTTGAGATTATTTTGTTATGACTCTTTCATTTTCAACAGATAACAGATAGAAGTGACTGCCTAGTATATAACAATGTCAAATTCCATTAATATAATGATTAATTAGTCTACCAAAAAGATAATTAACTCAACCCGTTTATATTTTTACTCACCTGCCAGGAGAAGCTTTTAACTATGCATCAAAGTGCACATTAATTTGTGCAAATGCACACAAAGAATGGGTGAGTTTATTATATCATAACTATAATAATGCCCAAAAGGAAGAGTATTCT
Organism: Orthonyx spaldingii; assembly: GCA_013397795.1. NCBI lineage: Eukaryota > Metazoa > Chordata > Aves > Passeriformes > Orthonychidae > Orthonyx > Orthonyx spaldingii. Next base: position 1,074,568 of record VZTJ01000379.1, on the reverse strand, counting down.
ATAGATAGAAAATAATTGTTAGCCCAATTAAGCTTTTAACAGACTAATCAAAATAAACCAGGTAGTTGTTAGTCCGTTTACAGCACTGCTTACACTTTGCAGTCCATAATAACACAGTGAAGCCTCATAAATAATACAATGAAGCTGCTTGTTCAAGAAAACTCACAAGTACCTGTAACCTTTCCTCCACTATACTTACTCCTTCAATTTCATCCCAGGTCCTAAGCTTGAGACTTCAGAGGTATGAGAGGGGTGGTGTACAGTTTTGGAGAGGTGTTAAGTCTCAAATTCTTCCCTGTTGAAGCAGACAGGGAAGATCTTGTTTTATAAATTTCAGTGTCCCCAGTGTGTTTTGCTTTTGTGGTTTTCCAGCTAAAGCCTGGAAGGCACACAATCACTTTTCCCAAGCTCCTTACCTATAAGTGACCATTGTTGTCACACTGGGACAGTCTGAGGATCTCTGCCCTTGTTCACATACAGCACTGAGAATGCTGCAACTCCAACATGTTCAACAATGGTTACTTGGCCACTAGACATTAGTTAAGGCAAGTTAAAAGGAGACAGGAGCCAAAGCCAGCCCACACAGGTCCTGAGCCCCCATACTGACCAACATAAGCCAACACAGAGTAAAATTTTAATTTTAGGGGTACAGTATAATTATTTTCCTCTTTGAGAAGAAATTATTATGCTTACTGTGACACCTTTGTGTAAATTCATTTCAAATACTTTATTTTTTCCAGAGTATACAGTAATTATATCTACAACTAACATTTAGCTCACAGAAAAACATTGCACAGGTTTGGTAAAGTTAATGAAAAATGACTACTTCAGAGTTCTTGAAGAGACATTAGGGGAATGGGAACCTAAAAATTCAGTCTTTGTAGGAAGGGCAGGAAATCTTTATGCAGATACTTGAAAAATCTCATAATTTGTGTTGCTCTCAAGAGTAATTCTTTAATAACATATACCTCCCTCTCCCACTGTTAAAAATTTTAAAAAAAAAAAAAAAGGTATCTTGCCCAGCCTTGATCCTTATTCATTCTTTTGAAGAAATACATGGATCGAAGGTGTTTCTTCTCATATTTTTTCCTTTTTTCTTTTTACCCCATAAATGTGTCATAAAAAAAATTTTGAGTATCTTACTCCCACAGTTTCAACTAGTAACTTTTCTCTGCCGTGTCTCTTCTCATAAGTGATCCAGTTCTACATCTAGATCTTCCCATCCATAATTTTTTCAAAAAGTTTTAATGATAGGTTCAATACACCATACCCTGAATAGCCTACCTTGCTTTTACAAGTCTTCTTTTTCATTACAATCAATTGTAACAGTAAATAGGCATTTGTGTTCCAGCCTCCTACTCCTCAATCTCACAAATAAATTTTGCCAACTCCTTCTGCTTTGCATTTCATATTGCTTCTAAAATATCTCCACTAGTACATCAAGACCTCATGCTACCTATGCCTTCTGTTGACATAATACCATTATCCCATCCCTCCCCTC
>VZTJ01000379.1:1032890-1069505 GCA_013397795.1 Orthonyx spaldingii | reverse complement strand
AAAAAAAAAAAAAAAAGGGATGTCTGATTAATTCCATGATTGGGAGGATATACTACTGTGTGTCAAACTGAGATTGTCACCTTCAAATAAGTAAAAACCTTCCAAAACTTAGAAGGTTATATGTCTTATGGAAAATTACGACCTAGAACCCTAATAAGAATGCAGAAGCCATGAATTGTAGTCAAGGTAGGGGTTTTTGGTTTGTATTTGGTTTTGCGGTTTTTTTTACTTATCTTCTTCTGCCTTTATTACATGGTTGGTTTGACTTTTACTGTTCATTTATCTGTGTAATAAAGGAAAAGCTCTGAATTTGGCCTTTCACTGTTCCAAAAATGGTCTACAGAGATTAATATTATGTGAGATGTGTACTGAGAATTACTGATACTAATTTCAAAATAGGATAGGTTGTCAGATGATTATTTATTGCCATGATAAACTGACAGTAGCAAGTCACGTCATGTTTCCAAAATGAAAATTGAAAAGAATAAGATCAGTGAAGGATTTTGTTAGCATTTTTTCAGCTTCCCTGAAAATACCAATTTATGCAACATTATTTAGCAGCATAAGATGCAGGTCAGAAATAATTATATGTGGCAAGAAAATGGAAAAATTTTGAAGTGACAGTTGCACTGGATTTACTCTTTATTTTGAAACACTGTGTCAGTCAGTTATGTGCTTTTCAAAGCCAGAAGCTTATTTTGGTTTTGCAAAACTTTAGGCCATTCTCTTTCATATTTACACTAGAAATATTTTGAAGAGGATAATCTGAAAAAAAAAGCTTCACAAGAAATTACATGTTTAAGAGATGAATTTTGACCTTAAGATAAAGTTCTCACCTTGCTCTGTCTACCTATATATTACATAGAACTGGAGGCTTACAATCTGACAGAAGGATCCTACTGGTTTCTGTATATTAGCATTGTTTGGTAGAGTCTCTCAAGCATTTTTAAAATTCTAAAAAATAAATTTGTACATGCTCAGCAAATATTTGAAGAGTGTGAGTGTTAAATTGTTTGAGTTTTCCCTGCCTTATCTGAACATATTCTTTTATTAATATTTCCAGTGTAATAAATGAGATACATGTAATTTATTCTCAGACAACCAAATACAGTTACCTTGGGATACATCAGGCTGTAAGTCTTTTTCTCCTCAAAATGTTGGAAGTCAAATACAGTCTTGTCTCTGTGAAGATTATTCAGTTTGTACAGTCGGTATTTTCTGCTGATTTAAGAACACTTGATGTCTTATTGCAACTCATGAAGTGTTTTATTCATAGAATCATAGAATCATAGAATCATAGAATCATAAAATCATAAAATCATAGAATCATAGAATAGGTTTTACTCCTAGAATCTTAAAAGTCATTTGGGTTGGAAGAGACATTTAAAGATCATCTAGTCCATTACCTTCACCATAGGCAGGATGTCATCAGTTAGATAAAATTGCTCCAACTACCATTCAATTTGACCTTCAGCATTTCCAGGCATGGGACAGTCACCACTTTTCCATTGGGCAATCTGTTTGGGTGTTTTAGCACCGTCATTGCAAGAATCTTCTTTCTTTAATCTAAATTGAAGCTCTATTATTTTAAATCTAAGATCCTTTGTCCTATTGCAACAGGCCCTCGGTGAATCCATTTTGTTCTTCAAGTGCTTAATATTGTTCAGATTGGAAATAATGGGAAATAATCCCATATTCTCCCACTGTTGTGGAACAGTGGAGACAGAAAATTTCTTATTATTGCAGCTCTGTGTTTTTATATTGCTTTGCAAATTATTTAGCTAGCACTACAGGCAATGATGTCTCGTTTTCAGACAGTGTACCTGAGGCACAATAGCAATTTTTCTAGGCCCTTGGCTGACTTGGTGGTAGTGCTGTCTGCAATTATATTAAGTTGTTCATGGAGCTGACATTACATTGTCCAGATTTTCATAGTAATCAGAGAATGGTTTGGTTTGAAAGGACCCTTTCAAGATCATCTAGTTCCAACCCCCTGCTATGAGCAGGGACACCTTTCACTAAACCAGGTTGCTCAGGGCTCCATCCAACCTGGTCTTGAATATTTTCAGGGATGGGACATTCACAATCCTACTGGGTAACCTGCTCCAGTGCGCCTCATTACCCTCACATAGTGAAGAGTTTCTTCCTAATATCTAGTATAAACCTAGTCACTTCCAGTTTAAAGCCATTCCCCCTTGTCCAGACACTACATGCTCTTTTAAATAGTCTCTCTCCATCTTTCTTGTAGGCTCGGGTACTGGAAGGCATTTCTTTCATTCTAGATGTTTTGCAACCTTTTCAAAGTTACTTTGTTTTTACTATGGTTGGTAATGTTGGGTAGAATTGTTAATTTCTTTTTACTATGGTTGGTAATGTTGGGTAGAATTGTTAATGTTTACTGTGAATAGAAATACTGAATATTTCACATTTTCAACTGGAGCTACGTTATCAAGGACAGTTTCCATTTTCAACTTAAACCCTTTTTTCATGTTATTTTGACATGAGAAATTGTCTTGAGTACTTATACTTTTGAAAAGATACTTTTGAAAAGATACTTTTTAATTCTGAAATATTTTAAAGTAATTATTATATAAAATTTGTCATTCTTTCAAAAAACACATAAAATGTTTCTGTCATCAGACAAATTTGTTTCACATATTCTATTTACATTTTTCTCCAGTATATGATACCTTATAACTTAGAAAATAACTATCCCTGCCAGGTAAATTCTAAATTGACACACACATAATATTAACCAAACAATCAGCAAGACACCTCACTGGTTAAATGAAGGTATTGTTGATAAATGTTCCATTGTATAGTCTTTTTTCTGCTTGATAAATGTTCCATTGTATAGTCTTTTTTCTGCTTTACACACTTCTTTCTCAATCTTCTAGTAAATAGATGTAGTTAGCTGAAAGAGAGGACCACATTCTTCTAGATGAGTATTAGGATCATCCTCTACTGACTGTCCATGCAGGTAATGTAGTGTTTTTTGATGTCTCATCCACACTTATTCTGGTGAAGATATATTAATACAGTAGCATAAAAGTTAAGTAATCTATCGCAAAACTTAAGTATTTTCTGTAGAACTTTATCTAGAACAGTCCTGTAAATATTTTATATGCTGCTGTTTCTAGATATCCTTGAGTCAGAAGTTCAGAATGAATTAAGAGAATTCAACCAATATAAACCTAATGAATGGAACACTGATTTTTTTTCATCCTAACACTGTATTATCACACTGTTAAGAAAGTAACACTAATTCATATGTTTATTAATTTACTTTCTAAAATTCTGAATTCATACAAATCATAAAATTCTGGTTTTGGTTCTGGCTTTGATTTTAATTGATCTTTTAAATTCTTCAAATTAAATTATTCAAAATCTGGAGGAGGAATTTATTTAATGGTCAGGGAGGAGAATTTTACTTTAGTCTTACCATAATTCTCAATTAAGTGACAAAAACTAATTGTCAGTAACTACTTTTCTTATCCCAGAAGGCTTGTGAAGCTTTCTGAAAGTTTCTTTTTGTTCCAGTATTTTGATATGTTAGATGAAGCCACATGTGATTCCTCTTGAGCAAAGTAGTTTCAAGCATGATAAATATTAGACTAACCGGAGCAGAGATAAATACATCCCTTAAATATGACGTTTAGGCAATATTAGTTGATGCTTTTTGACAATTCTGACTCAGGATGGCCTTGTAGGATTCATTGTCTTCTATGTAAAAATGCCATGATTGAACCTTGGAGAACACGCGCATGTTTAGAAGTTTACAGCACATTCTTCTTCATGTTTGTATGAAATCTATACGCAGATAGCATCTTCCTTCTCTAAAAGAGAAATAAATTGAATTAATAAAGGCTTTTTCCTCCTAAATTCAGTTCCGCATATTCTCTAAAGAGATATATTTGGCTGTTTGCTACCGGTATTCATACTTGGGCTTTTTCCGGAGTTTGGGGTTTCTTCAATGCTTCTCATCACTGCAGAACCTGTACCTCTTCTGCAGGTTTCTATAACCAAAAAATGATACAGTACTAGATTAGTTACATACCTGATTCTAGTGTTATTTACATTAGTTCAACTCAAGTGCATGCAATGAACATTATAACTTTTAAGCTGAATTCTGTCTGCAGAGTTGGGATAGTGGTAATTAAAAATTCATGGTTGTTTTTCAGGGCAAACTTGATCTGGAATATTGTCAGTAAAACCTGCCTGGAATGTTGCAATGTCAATTTTATGCAATCATTCATCAAACTATTTTATAAACACAGTGTGATTAATGTACAAACATTAAGTAGATATGCATATACACAGCTGACTTATTAAGTTACCTGAAATATTCTGCACAGCAGTGCATTATACCAACAGGCCTATTTATTCATCTTAGAAGTTTTGAGATGGCAGATCACTTAATTAATATGTGACGAAAGTTCCATTTCCTTTCATACAATGAGACATAAAAATCTCCAGATATATATAAACTATTTTTTGAAAATAGTTTTCAGAGAAGTAAATATAAGCTATATAGATGAAAAAATCATAATGTTAATTTAAAATTATATGCCAGTTTCAAACCAAACCAGGCCATGTTTCTTATTGATAAATGTCACTCTTCTATAGAAATGTAATACTTTTGAAATGGATCAAATTTCTAGCCACTTCCTAGGAGCCTGCTTGTCTCAGAGCTCTCAAGCAAACAAGAATAATGCTACAAATTGTGCAAACAGGCTTGCATGAGTCTGGTTCAGATGTGTATTCATCTCAGTTAAGATGACCTACTGTTCTTCTCAAACATAACCTAAAGTTCAGTGTTAAACTGATCATAATTGCTTAATGACTTCAAAATAGAGTTTGCTATGAATTTATGAGGAAAGTAGTCATATTGTCTTAGTCATAGTAATAACTCAAGTCCTTGAGACACAACCAGTTTGTAAAAGGATTGAATCATTATCCTTACATTCGAGAAACATATGTTGTGATAGCAGCTAAACTGAAGGAAACATCTTACCTAACGAATCAAAACTTATGCAGAAAAACCTTACGAAAGCATGAAAAAAAAAATCCCAACTTTATCTTTTGTTCATTGCAGTTATTTTCAGGTGGGAGGTTAACCTTAGTTTCTGCATTGCATTAAGTTTAACTAGTACTATAAATCTCAAAATAACTTCATTTTGTTGAAGAAAATACAGGAAAGCATGTAAGGCACTCTTTGATTTTTTTCTCTTTTCATTCTTTTTTTCCCCCACATTACTATGTTTCTTTCACAACTTACCCAGCTGCAATAAGACAAAAGAAATTGATAGGTAGAAAATATTTCTTGATTTTTTCTACAGCTTTCTGAGACTTCATGTAGTAAACTGACCATTAAAAATACTGAAACACTCTTTGTTTTTGAAGGTGTTGTGGTTCAGAGAAAGCAAGTTGTCTGCAGAGATCCAAAACATATAGTAGTAGAGGAAGAGAGTGGGCTTCTTTTTTTTTTTTTTTTTACATTTTTATAATGAAATTTTAACACAGAATTTCTTCTAGTAATGGAAACAGTTTGCCTATTTTCATTTTTTCCAGTGTGTTGTGATCTTGCTTGTTATTTTAAGGAATTTTTAATTACTATATTCAACTAACATTAGAATCTGTGAAGTGGTTTCACAAAACCTTAAATCCTTTTGCCAATAAGGAAAATAAAATTTTGGTTATTAGTTTAAAATTAAAATTAATCTTGTTTCCACCTCCATCTACTTGCTCAAAGCAAGTGGCCAAACATCTAATTCTCCCACTCTATAAAATGTAGGTATATCTTTCCATGTAATCACAGTGACTGTTTAACACCTTGCTGTCAACTTTCTAATTCAAGGGATACATTTAAAATATGTTCTACTCTTTTCTTCACATCATGGTGATTTTGGAGTTAATCATAGATGAGTTCTGGCTGGTTGTGGGTAGGAATGCCAGCCTTTCCTTGCAGCAGTACTCTTCCTTAAACGAAGTACAAATAAACAAAAATGTAAATGGTAGCTAAAAATATCTGGAATTTATTTTGAGAAGGGTGAATTCAGTAGCAGGGAGTACCAGTGGAAGTCTTGCGACCACAAAGATGCCAGGAAATACTAGCATGGGGTATTGGGTGTTAGTTAGAGCAAAGATACAAACATACCAGACCCTTGTGTCTGTTCTGTCAATATCAAGCCTGAAATAAATAGGTTTTTTATCACTGCTTGTATCTCAAAATTAACACTGTTCATATAGTAGCTCTGTGAAGCTGAATACTGGTATTCAAAGGGAGATATCGTCTGAACCTTCAATTCATCATGGGCCACTCCTACAAAAATTGAATATGAATTCATGCATACCATAGAATCAATCTCTTTTTAGTTTTAGGGGTGTCCTTTCCACATCTTTTTAAGAGAATTCATAAAAAACCTAGCTACTGGGAATAGCCCAAAGGCATATTTGAGCTAATGCATCCTAAATGAAATCTTAACCTTCAACCTTCATTTTCTAAAAGCATATTCTCTAATTAGATAGTGCTCTTGACATGCAAGTGAAAGGTGTAATGCTGATTAGGTTTATATCGCTGAGGGAAATTTTGCCACTGCAAGGTCAACATCTGTTGACTTAAAATCTAGAAGGCATAATTCATCATTTGAAATCATAGTTGCTTTCTAGCAGGGTTAATTAAACACTAAATCATCATTTCCTGAAAACTCATAAAAAAGGCAAGCTAACCAAAACTGAAGATTTTATTTTTTCACATTCTGATATGCTTTGCATAAAATTAAGCTCACATAACATACAGGATAACAGAGGTACAACCATGAACATCAACACAGGTTTGATTGCAGTTTTTTTCTGGGTTGATTCAGTTTTTTCCTTGAGTCTTCTGTACTAGAATGCAATTAAGGAACAAAAAACATAATTATTTTAATGATAGGTACTCCAACCTCATAATGTGCTGGTTTAATCAGAACTCTGAATGTGACTTCATGCACAAGTCCTTGTCAATATGTTCTCATTTCTCCCACTTCACAGACTGAGAAACAGCTCCTTAGCTGGAATACAGATTAGATACAGACAGAAAAATTACACACACTTTTTTTTTTCCCCAGAAAACAATTAGTTCTTTTCTGACTATCAGTGTAATAACATATGCATTTCTAGTACATCACTTAGAAGTTCAGATACTATCATGGTATTTTTGAAAATTTTGCCTTAGAACTTGTAAATATAAATTTCAAATGCAAGCTTATAGAGATAGAAATACAAAAGAGGTTTCCTATTATGGAAGTCACTGTCCCTACTGAATGTAATATTAAAATCTAAAGAGTTTGATAATTAATTAATCATAATAAGGTACCAAAACATAGATGTAAAGACTAAGCACATGAATCAGTATTTATTAACAATATTATACAATTAATTTAAAATTATTAGTCTAGAGAGTCAAGAAGTTACGAGAAAGAAAAGATGTCCAACTCATTAATAATGTTATATACTAGACTGTTTCTTCAGTACAAACATAAAAACTGTTATTTGCATTTAGTCTTAGACTAGGTTGCATATATTTTTCCCCTATGAGTTCTCATATAATATTTTCTGTCATCACTTTATGGAATCATAGAATCATTGAGATTGGAAAAGCCCCTTAATATGATTAAGTCCAACCATTAAACCAGAGCTGCCAATTCCACCACTAGACCATGTTTCTAAGTGCAACATTTACATGTCTTTAAAATAACTCCAGGATTGGTGACTAAATCACCTCCCTAGGTAGCCTATTCCAAAGTCTGACAAGCTTTATATTGAAGCAATTTCCCATAACACACAGCCTATTATTCTATAATCTTAAGAAACTGAAGAACACTTTGAAATTAACCAATATTTCAGAATATATTCTAAGTTTTAGATTATATAAAAGAGCTGTTTTTCCATTAGTTGAAAGTATTTAACTACTATGCATAATATTGCACATTTCATATCTTGGTAGGAGTAAAATTTTAAGTTGCTTTCATCAGAGATATCATGTCAGTTCAAATAATTTCATAATTTTCAATGTATTTTTGTAGTTAAGACATGAAGACATAAATGTCGTCCATAGTGATTTGTGGTAAAATCACTGGAGTGATTCTCAGCCAGTGAATCAATTTTCACAGAGGACTTGTTGTACGGTGCCATGCTTGATACTGAAAAAGAAGTGATGCTGTAAGATTGAAACCATGCTTTAAGGGCACAATGAACAAAAGTCAGAAGCAGCTTTCTCTCTTTGCTAGGGTAAGCTTGTTCTATTCTATTGCCAGAAAGCTCATTAAAACACGGAAAATTTCTCTAACACCCACAAATGCGAAATTCAGTTGTATGAAAAGCAAATCCTGAAGAAATTCTCTCAAGAGAAGTTTTCCCTGTATGCACTTTCTTTATACTTAGATTCAAATTAGTCAAAAAATGCCTTCTAGATAGAGGTAATTTCTAGTTGTATATTTTTATATACAACTTTCATACTCTGTTTGAACTTTTTACTACGTCATAAAGCAAGACTTTTTGCTGCAGCAAGAGAAAGACCTGAGAAGCATAAAGACCAAATAACCCAGATTTTCACAAGACAATTTTAAATCCTTTGTTAGTTATAAACTACAGAATACCTGATATCAACAAATGTTAGTGCAAGAACAATGGTACAAGACTTTATATTTGTTTAACATATCAGACAGACAGCCTGTCCAAGAATACAAAACCTTAAAGTAATTGAAGTAGTTAGCTGGAGTACTAGGAGTTACTTGAGCAAATCAGGTCACTTGAAGAAAATTAGCAAAATGCCACTGAAAAGTCCTTTAATAAAGGAATTATAATTTTTTCAGTAGGTCAGCTACTGAAAAAGAGCTATGTCATTAAACAGTTTATTTTCTTTTTTTTATGTCAAGATATTTTATCTTCCCCTCACCAAGCCCTTTACAAGATTTATCTTATTTTTGATCTTCTGTTTGGTTTTTTCTAATTTTTTGTGTAATACTTATTTCAACAAACCACAACAATTAATCCCAGCTCACGTATTTGTTTGTTCATATAATACTTGAGAGAATTTTTACAACCTGCTACTCTTTTCCTTCTAGTCATTATTTCACTTATGAGATGATGTCAAAAGGAGATGAATATTGTCACTGGGTAATGTCCTCCCACTGCAAGATGAATGTCAAGACATTTATGAAAAATAAAAGATCACATGAAGCAGAGATATCTATTTCAACGCAGGAAAGCATTTTCCAGTCAAAATATTCAGTGTTGGTCACAAGAAGTCTGTTCATTTGGATTGTTTTGAAAAGATGAAACAGTTGACAGATGCAAGTAGATTAGCAGCTTTCTTGCTCAACATTCATCATAAAAGTTTCATTTCATAGTATTTTAAGAATATGATTTAAAAAATAATTTTTCCAGATATGAGCAACACTGTAAAACAAGTATTGTAAAATTTTCCTTAAATATATTCTGGTTTAATAGTTGCAGAGAAATACATCATTTGACAGGTATAAAATATAAAAAATGACTAGCTAAAAAATGTGTTATTTCATCAGAATGATAGATAGATAGATGATAGATAGATAGATAGATAGATAGATAGATAGATAGATAGATAGATAGATAGATAGATAGATAACTATTGTGTAGTTTAGCTTTGCCCATAGCTAACAAGACTGAGGAAACTGAAATAAATGCACGTTATTGTCACTGGCTGTAGATTTTCAGATATCTTAATGAAGCAGAAAAAAATTAAGTAGCTGGTAATATGAACATTTTAAAGATATTGCAGGGCAAATATAGGTATCCTGTATGCATTTGATCATGGATTTACACTATAAAGACATTTCCTGGCACTATGGACACAAACTTTCACTTTGTTGCGGCAAATATTAAATTAAATCTAATTTCTGAGTTGCCCTAAATGACAAATAATTAGAAAACACAGATAAAAACAGAAACTAACTAGACATGATTACAGCTGCCTTTTCAGTTTCCACTTGCAGTGCTAAATAAATAAGTTTCCTTTCTATATCTTTCACTTTGTTGTTTTGGCACCAGAAGTATTGAGATATATGGCATGTATGTATGGTGCCAAGAGGGCATAGTCATCAGAGAGGCTTTCTGGACAAATAGCTTCAACAACACAGCTTTTAGAAGCCAAATAAAATTGTATAAAGTGTTTACTATATCAAAAAATAAACGTTTAAAAAATTAGTACATGTAATTAAGAGGATAACTTTGCAGATACTAATGAAAGTTGATTTCTTACTCTTTCGTTATAAGAAAAGAAAATTCTTCTATTAAAACCACTGAAAATATAATAATATACATTACTTTTCTGTTGCATTGGTTATAATTAGTAGTTTCATATGAGGTTTCCTCTACTGTATGAGAAGCAGACATCACTAATTCATGTGAGCTGATAATCATGTTACAGGTTGGTTTAATGAGATTAGTGCTCTTTTGTAATTATTATGGTAATACACTGCCTGCGACTCATACAATTCTCTTCTATTAATTAGGATATGATTGCTTTAGTGTAATTCATTTCTTCTGAAGTCCCAAGTTTATTATACTAAGTTATATAGTTATTGACTTTATTATGTAGTTTATTTCATTATGGATTTGGGGTTTTTTGACTGAAATTTCATCTTCCTCAGAGCTCACAAATCTCACTTTATATTCTTGGATTTCCTTTCACTGAGAGAATTACAGAAAGTATACAAACTAAGTCAATACTTGTGCTCATATCCTGAGACTCAGCATAATTTTTAATGCCCTACTTGGGCTATTGTAGAAACACTGAGGAGCCATCATGCCATGTCAATTCCACTTAGCCTGATTCTCAACTTCCAAGGATGATGCCTCATATTAAGGGAAATGAAAAAGGTGTCATAATTTCTGCAGTTTATTATTTAACATAGATGTAGAAAATGCTAGCGTAAGAATCTTGTGAAGCAACAGAGACTTAGAGCAACACAAATGCATCACCATTTCTTTCCATTCAGCAGGTGACATAATGCATTGCAAACACTTAGGAAAGCTGCCCAAAGCTGGCTGTATAAAGCTCCTGAATTCTAAGGATGAGTCTGTGTCAAGATGGTTCTGAAAAAAACAGTGCAGCAAAGCTTGCAGTCAACACTGGACCCCTTAGAGCAATGGCCTGAATGCATTTCCCATGAATTTGTATTTTACAGTATATTTGCTTTCTATCCTGTTCTTATACTTCCTTCTGTCCCTCAAGCAATGTGGAGGAAAGTAAAGGATATTCTGTTAAAATCCCTGTCTGTCAGGAAATTTCCTTTGAAAAAGAACAAATGTGGTAATTCAGGAACCAAACAGCAAAGGGAAAATCATGCCCAAATCCTGAACAATGTAGTGATTTTTAGATAACAGAAAAACTGTATAAAACGTGTGCTATTACTCCAGACCTCTGTGGAGAAATGATATGTGTTTCCCACAGAAATTTAAAATTATTTTCCCCTTTTTTTCTAGAAATGTGGAAAAATAGTGATCATACCTGATGAGCACACCTGCCTGTTACTGGTAATAGATAAATGCCTTTTCAATCAATACACAGTAAAGATTGACATCTTCTTGTGAACTGAAATTTTCTCTCACATTATAAATCAGACTCAAGCTTAATCTTATATTTTTTTATGACAGAGAGCTTATACTTCAACAGTATGACTGGTGAATGACTAAATAATTCTAGCATTTTTTAATTTTGTGTGAAGCCACTCACAGTACTCTCTTTGAGAGGGAAAAAGCAAAACAATAAAACTCCTGCTAGTTTAAGATTCCAGAAAAAATGTGTCATGGCTTTTTCTATACAGTCATTAGATCACTTTTTTCATATTTTGAATGCCTTAGTTATAAAAGCTGTTTCATTAAATTAAATACTGTTCTCTTCACATGTAGTGTACTCATGTTTTTTGACACAGTAGACTTCATATGGGGAAATTAACATTCACCATAACTTTTTTTAAAAGTGCAAGAGTGCTGTAATAGTTATTTCTTTGCAGTGCACAGTCTCAGTGTGTACATAGACTTTTATGACTACCCTAATATTATTGTTCTAAATAAAACTTTTTTCTTCAGAATGGACAAAAAAAATGATAATAATTTAAATCCTGGAGACCTTTAAGGATAAAAAATACAGCATTTTTCAGATTATTTATTACACAGTTCATCATTCTTTCCACTTAGGAAATAAGTTTTGTTCTGCAACAATAATGTATGTGTGCAAAAATTTTCATCAAGATCAGAATTTGTCACATTGTTGCCTAGCTGCATCAGTGAAGTTTCTCAGGATCTAGTGATCACAGAAGAACCTAATTAATTGCTTATAACCTGCACATTCTCATATCTTTCCAATTATTTGACACGTTACAGAGTGCACATTAGTGCTAGTTTGGGAATTCTGAACTTATCTCTTATTTGTGGTCCAGACTTGCCTTCTGTACTTAAGTCAACAAACTTAAACACCTGAAGTTAGATGGGATGAAGCTGGGCCTTTGACCTGTTTAAGCATTTTCTCCTTTTCTCCCAACTCTCTGGTAATTTCTTTTTCCACTTTTACTCTTTGTGTCCTGATTACACCACTTTCCTAATAACCTCCCCAATATTATCAAAGTATCATTTCTGTTTCAATCGTAGTTTCTCAAAATATGGAAGATTGCTAACAGACAAGAAAAGTACGATTTTCCTTATGGAGAAATTACTTGTTACTTCATAAAGCTGAAACAGTCATATAACCTTAGATTAGTTATTTTAGTCAAAATCCAAGAAAGTTAAAAGGACTGCAGCTTCAACATTGAAGAATTTGAAAGGTTTATTTCAGAGTTGCCAATGCCCCACTAGTTTCAGTGAGTTTGCACCCTGTCTTTGGCTCTTTCAAACCACTGTGGACCTCGTCTCCAGCATTCCTGGCAATTATTTCACACACTGCAATCTTCTCCTATGGCTTGTTCTGTTTCTTCTGTCAGATTTACACTAAAGAGCAATTAAGCATTTATTAGAGTTGAAATTTTTATTTTCAGTTTCTATGTGGCAATCATCATGACAAACAAGAAAGTCTCATTTTCCTGTATTTCACTTAGGAGAGAAAACATAAGTGACACATCATGTTAAAATGTTACAGCTACGGGTAGTTCTGTTTTAATGTCAGGCTTGGGATCCTTCCTAGTATACATCATGTCAATAGAGTTAAGTTTCTGTAAATACGTTCTTAATTATACCTGTGGATGTCAATATTCCAGAACTATTTGTTACTCCTCAAAAGTAAGATTGTTCAGTGACTAAATTTTGCACAGTCAACTATTCTAATATTCAGCTTGTTCTTAATTCCATCCCATAAATCATGGTATATTTTGCAATTTTCTGTTTCTCCACCTTATCAATGAAAAAGAAGTCATCTAGTATTGGTTTTACAATATATTTATCTGTTTATTATATATTCAGCAGAAAGCACAGTGAGGTTGAAGACTAGACATTATTAGCTCCTTTTAAATTGTAAGCCTAAAAGCATTATTTTTTTAAATGTAAATTAATTATCTCAAGAGAAAAATTGCTATTAAACATAAGTCAAGCTTTGCATTCTTCTAGGTTTGCTTTAAAACCTTGACTCGTCTGGCTTTGGTTTTTTTTTGTTTGTTTGGGTTTTTTTTATTAACTCATTGC
Source organism: Orthonyx spaldingii (assembly GCA_013397795.1). Lineage (NCBI taxonomy): Eukaryota > Metazoa > Chordata > Aves > Passeriformes > Orthonychidae > Orthonyx > Orthonyx spaldingii. The sequence goes on along the minus strand of VZTJ01000379.1, from coordinate 1,055,810 downwards.
AACAATAACTTCTCTTCAAGAAGAAATACTGGCAAGCACAACCAAATGTTGCTGTATAAAAGATAATGAAAGCCTTACATGAAAGTATTCTACCAATAGAGGTAAAAAGTCCTTTGTAATGTGAAAGGTTTCTGGAGTCTATTGGATAACTGACATAAGTGCAACAATTAAACATGAACTATGCTGTAAGAATGTTTCTGGTTTTAATAGCACCCAAAGACGATGAGCATAACCCTCACTTAGATAAGACTAGTGGTTGTCTATGGACCTTACATATTAACAGTTCATTTCAAAAGCCAGATGTAGCAGTGCTTGAACAGGTTTCTTTGCCATGTCTCAGGGTTTTGAAGTTGTATGCGGTTCCCTTTGGCCAGCTTATTGTTGGTAATGAAGTAGAATTTCTAAAATGTTCTATCTTTAGATATCTCATTTAAAACAAGATCCTGTTCCTGAATTTATTAATCCCTACTTAACTGACTATCTCTTACCTGATTAAATTTTTTTGAAAAGATATTAAAATACGGATCTAAAGAGTTTTGATTTATAGCTTTTTACAGGAAGGTAAATACATTTTTTTAAAGCACAAGCCACTGTTGTCAGCCTGGTTTTTTTCCTGAATATGAAATTCACAAGATTTGAGGACAGCTGACTGTTGATAAATGCGATGATCACTAGCAGGGAAAAGTAATCTCCATCAATGTTCTTAAAATTCATGCCATCTTATGTGTGTGGAACTTTTTTAAACAATTTTAGTAGAGAATGTGTTTAAAAGAAAAATGAAAGCAGAATTTCCTTCTAAACAATGCAAATCAACAGGTTTAGAATGTTATCTATACTGATGGAGTACTATATCTGTGTATTGAAACATTAAAAGATATATTTATCACAAATATCTAAAAGAAGACCAGAAGTCAGCTGATGACTGACTTTTGTATCAGAGTGGATATTATAACAAATAATTATAATGGAATGATCACAGAATGAGTGATGATTATCTCCTTTTGTGTTAAAGGGTAATACACATGCAGGAGAAATATACAACTAACAAAAGGCTTTAAGGGATGATCTCATTGTTTGCAGCTTACCAAAGAGCCTCTTATACACTAAACCACAGATTTATACAGTATACAGCAACTAGCATGCATTTCGTAATTGTGTTTATGTATTTTAATAGGTGATTTCAAGAATGTCCATTGCTGAAGCATTTCTCTGTCAGGATATTGGAGTCACTGTACTATTGAAAAAATAGAAAAAATCCCACTTACCATAAACTTGCTAAATCAGTGCATTGATTCAACACATTCAATACCATCATTTACAAAAACAAACTGTGCAAGATCTGGGTCAGTGAGTGATCATGTTAAGTCCACCACATGGTCATGCCTGGTACTGGGCCATCTGCCTGACAATAATCATTTATTCTAAATTAAATATAATGAGGATATGATCACATAATATTAAAACAGGCATGTTTCCTGTTCTGCCTTTAAATTATAAATTTCTGTCCCATCAGTTTTCATTACAAATTCCTTAATTTTTCATACATCTTTCTCTTCTAATAACAGCTTCTAATTATCAGTCTTACTATTCTGAAATCTTTCTGATGTTATATTAGTCCACAGTAGTTTTCTCAATTTCTCATTAATATCTTTCTCAAAATTAGGTTTGTTTCTTGTATCTTTTCATTTTATTACCTCCACCAATTGAGTCTTCATCATTTAATTCTATTCTTTTCCTCTGTTGATTTTACCCTTTCTTCAATGTACAGCTTTAGTAACATTTAAGTTCTACATCTCTTTCAAATTCCTTGAAATATGAGAGCAAGAAAAATTTGATGTTTCTTTTCTTGCCTCTCTTTTAAATGTGTTCACCTTCTTTTATTTTGCTCTTTATTTTTTGATACGTCTGCTTTCACAGTTCTTTGTGAAGTCCTATTTTGCCAGTTTAGATTTGTTATTACTTCAGTAATTTCCTGCATAAACATTTATCAGCCTCCTACCTTTTTTTACTAAAGTATTGTACAAAACAAAGGTTTAGATGTAATTGAGGCATACAGCTATACTAGATCAATTCCTTTCTTCTATTTCAAGTTTGAACCTGATTTTCAGCTCTTCTTTTCTCTGTGTTTGGAAGGCAAGGACTTTGCAGAGATTATTATTTCTGTAGGCATTTTGAGTGGCTAAAAAACTTTTTGCAGCCCTTTAGCTTTTGATATTCTAATAATAATACATTGCAGTCTTAGGAAGCTTGATACATAATAGAAAACATATATCAAGGAACAGAAACAGAGGATAAAATACTATGTAGCTAGATGAAATAATTCTGAACTTCTATGAAGAGTGAAATTTTCCAGAGCTTAGAAAAGTAATTTTTCTTCAAAATTGACAAAGAAAATATAACACCATGCATACCTTCACATACCAGAAAGTACCTGTTGTTTTTTAACTCTTCAGGATTAATTTAAATTCAAATAATTTTATACAAGTATAAGGAACTTCAAATTTATTAATAACTGATATTAATAACAAATATTAACAAGCACTATTATAATTTTTAATAACTAATAACTAATATTCATAACCAATAACTAATGTATGCATAACTGCATTGCAAGTTTTAAAGATAAGTGAAATTAAATAATTTTTTCTCTTTGTAAATTCAGTCTATTATTCATTTCATATTTTATCAGCTGTCCACACTTTTTTTTAAATGTGGCTAAATGAACTATTTATTAAGAAGAACAACTTTTCAAACACATACCTGTCTTTTTCAAGTAAAATACAGACGCGATAAATGTATTTTGATTTTGTTTTCTGTGTGAAATCAAAATCTAGAAAATACTTCAATACTTTAATAACTGATAATGTATGTAAGCCTGCTTTTCTTACTAGCTCACTTTTCTTCTCTGTTGCACAATTAAGTGGCATTGTACAGTGATACCTATTGTTCTCTAAACGAAAGTGGTTCCACAGAGGAAGTAATTTTTTCTCATCCTACCCTTGTTTAGACTAACACAAAATGTTTTAGGAGGTAACACACATGAAAAGGTCCTTTGCATTTTGCTCTCACATTCAGAGGCTTTAGAATGGTATGTTCTGATGCTAAATTTCCCAAATTTTGGATTGTGGTATGAAATTTATAGTGTGCCCTCACCTTTACTTCCTCTATGCAACATATACTGCTTGTTGAAGTGGTATCTTACCCTCTAAAATAGAAAATGGGAATTTTTTTAGCTCAATACTTTTCAAACTTCCAGTTTCAAACAAATCTACAGGAGCACAGATATAATATTGAGACAACCTCTAACTCTTGCTATTGGAGTGCATTTTTATGGAAATTTTTTTGTCAGGTTTCAAATTTATAGTCCTAGACAAAGAATGAAAATTTGTTAAACTCCTCTCTGAGGCCCAGTTTGAGAGAAAGCTATTTTATATGATAGGACTTACCAGTGAAGTAAATGATTGAATAGAACGTCTATTGCCACATCTGGCATCATAGTTTCTCAACTCCAACATTTGACGTTGGAGAACCAAAGACATTCTCACTATTGATTATTACATTACATGCCTTTTTGAAGAAAAGCTACATAATGACCCCCTAATCCTTCATCCCACCCCTCCTTTCTTCTCACTGTCTCTTCATGAATCTTATATTTTTTCGGTCTCTACTTTATGCAGAGGAGAATCCTGATACAAAGCTAGTTATTTCAGTTAAATAAATTTTCCACTACACAAATTTAGAGAAATAGTGATGGACATACACACATATACTGAGAATGAAAGAAGAATCTAAATAGACAAAAGTGGACACAACTTTCAATGTCCTGGGAAAACTCCCACTATAAATGTAAAATATACATGAATTGCATGCTGGTTGCAGGAGACACAGAGAAATTAAAGAAAGAAAAAAAATTAAAATAATTTTACAGAAAAAAGGGGGTTTTTGTGTGTTTGAGTGCTGTAGATAGACTTTCTTACCTCATCTTTTCCTATTTGTTTGGTTTTTCCAGGTTTTTTTCAGATTTTTTTCTCTTTTATTTCCAGTAACATTTTTTTTGGGGGGGAGTGGGGGGGAGGGAGGTGTAATCTTTTTGGTCCATGTCAACTTTTGTTAATGTGATAGCTTCATAATCTCTATGCATCAATTCATCATTGCAATCATCTTGAAAAGCTATTATCATGAAAATAACTTATGATTAATAACAGAAATAAATAAATTATGGTGAATAACAGAAAATCTTAGAAAGTACTTAGAATACACTAATCTTTTCTGAAAGCACTGTGGTACCTATATTTTTTTACATGAAAAATTAATGTAGATCTTAATCCAGGAAACAAGATTATCAAATTTTAATATAGAGTCAGTCAGGTTATGCTGACCCAGTTGACAATACCAAAAGAAATAGTTGAAGAGCTGAGATTACAAATCCTGTCTCCAAGTCCTACAATGAGCTCATGAAGCGTTATCAATTCTTTCTTTTCTCATATTTGGAAATTTTTAATAAAATTAGAATTCTCAGCAGAAGTTTCTCACTTCACAAATTTCCTTCTAGCTTTAAAAGCTAACTATATCTTGAAAATGTGTTCTAATTTTGAAGAAAGAATGAATAAACCCTTCAAATCTCAGGCTGTATATGACTGTCATGGGTTTACCCAGGAAGGGTCAGTCTTGCAAGTGACCTATAGTGTAGGAAGCAGTGCACCTTGCTTCCTGAGAAACAGAGCCAGTGACCAGCTAGTTTTGAGTATTAAAGGGTATATAATCCAATTAAAAGTTGTTCCGCCTCCAGGAAAAAAACCCATATTTAAGAGAGATACACCTGAGAAAAAACCCTTTTTCCTGTCCTGTTGCTGCCAGAGAAACAAGTCCTGTGCTTCTCTCTCTGGTAAGACTGGGCCCTTGTCCTTCCCGGCCCCGCCCAGATGGGGGAAGGGGGGGGTTGGAAGGGAGTTTGCAGGAGTGCAGCTGAACGTGGGGGAGGACCCGGCCTGAGCTCTCTGGCTCCGATGCAGCTGGGCAAAACCTTCCAACTACAGTGGGCAGAACCGGGCCCCTGCTCCGAGCTGGGCAGGGGCCGGGCTGGCTCCCTCCGGACCGGGTCAACTTTGCAGAGCCGGGCCCCTGCTCTGGGCCATGCAGGGGCCGGGCCGGCTCCCTCCGGGCGGGTTCAGAGCAGGGCTAATGAGACTCTTGACTGCTTCTGCAGCCCGGCTCAGACTTTTTAAACAACCCGGAAAAATCATGGGACTGTTGCAGAGAACCGAGAAAGAAATTAACCCTTTCATTGCCCAGCTGAAACTTGCAGACACCTAGCCTCCCTTGCACAAGAACACTTACTGAAACACAGCATAAAGACTCAAAGTCAGTGGGAGAAGTAGAGCCAATGCCTGAACACAGAGGAGCATGAGGAGTGCTATTAATGTGAAAGCAGAAAATGCTTCTGTGAAACCATAGTTGAGATTAAGCTAAAATATTCCCTGTAATATATGAAGACATGGTCCAAGGGGGGATGTAATGTTCTACCTGCAGCCAGTGCAGCCAGCGAACCAAGGCACCTGTGTAGAGATAAGTAGATATTGAAGTAATTGCGGCCTAATGAGAACTTTGAGAAGAGACAGAAAAGAAGCTGTAATTCAAATCCCTTGCCCCAGGGAATGGTCAAAGAGGACTTACGTTGCCAGTCATGGAAGAAGGGGATTTCTTTGCTGCTGTACTAGAACCACGCATCCTTAAAAAGATATACCCCATGAACCATCATAACCCACCATAGTAGCTGTGGAAAAGCTACTGGTGTGGGAGGGACTTTCCACAACAAGCAGAGATCTTTTTCTCCTGGGCAGCTGCTAGTTGTTAGGCTGAAAACCATAAGAATTGTATTTCTTGTGGAGAATTCAACATGGTAAAGCAAGAAGAAACTCCTCTCCCTAAATGAACTGAAGAAAGACTAATTTAGAAGTGGTAAACTGACTGAAAGTTGAAGTGTTGTTTTTTGTATTGTCATTGAGAAAAAATGGAGAGGTGGGAAGAGCAAAGGTGTTCTGAAAGTTTTGTTCTGGTTCTTAATTTTTTTTCCCTTCCTTTTAGGTCTGTTAATAAACTTTCTTTATATTCTTTAACGTTTGAGCCTGCTTTACCTACTCCTAATCCTTATCTCACAGCAAAATTAAATAAAATCTGGTAAGTGTGCTGGCGTTTAGCTAAAAACTCAGGTGAACGAACTCAAACCACTACAATGACATTATTTATCAGCAGAATTTTCTGTATATGACCATGTACTGATTTGATGAAATGGTCATTATGTTTTGGCATCATATTTCTTACCCAGCTTGTCTCTATTAAAAAGGCATCACTACAATAGTTTCCTTATCTTTTAGCAACCATAGGCTAAGAATAGCTGGATGATTCATTCAGGATCCATTAACACTATCTGAAAAGAAGAGCTACCAATTTCACATTCTTTGTGATCAAATTTCTATCATTGTGTCTTCTTTATGAGTATCTTGAACAGGTAATTCAACAGAAATTATTTTCTTAAATAATTAATTGTGTAAATATCAAAACTATCATTTTTAGGGAAAAAAAAAACCCCTGCAACTTTTTAGTCACAAAAAAAGCCCTGCAAGACGCTCTCTAGAACAAAAAAAATATGTTTGTATTCTTACTCAGGTGTGACTCTATAATAGAATAATTCAAAGGACTCTGAAGTCAACTAATACTTTCATGTCCATGGACTTAGAAAGGTTTAACCTTAACCCTGATCCATCTTAAACTCATCTGTAATCTGTTTAATAAGGTATTGAAAATTCCTTTTTCTCCTGTGTCAGCTTGTTCTCTTTCCTCCTTTAGAAATGTTTAATTCTTTCTCTGTGTTACTTTGTCCTCATTGTAATAGCTAACTTCCTTATTTTGAATCCTTTTTTAAACTAGGCTAACAGTTAGTTGCTAGTTTTGCCTGTTTGTCTTCTCACAAGAGTATAGCAGACCTTATCAATTTCCATTTAATCATAGGATTGTAGCTCTTCCTCTGTATTTCCTGTGGCAAAAATACTCATTAGCAACCTTTCCAAACTTAGAGAAGATGTATTTCTCAGTCCTGCAGTAGAATTTATCTGCTTACATACTAAGACCTTGAATTGCTAAGGACTTATAGCAGTTACCCCCTTGTGGAACCAATTTACACACAGAGTCAAATCAATTTAAACATATTTCTGTCAATATGATATAGAGCTTCCAATATTATCAGTAACATTTCCTTCCTCATTTTTCAATTAGCACAAATATCATGTCCAAAATCATAAGCATATTTCTTCAGAATTTAAAATATACTAAAACTCACATTTTGTATGAGATAGAATCTTTCATAAATAAAAACAATAATTAACATGCTGCCTGTTACTCAAAGAGAGTTTTTTACACTTACACATTTTGTGTGTGTGTGTTAAATTTTTTTGCCCTTTTTCCTTACTTTTGCACAGTTGAGATCCCACAATATGTATGTTTTTGTATTGGAATAGTAATAGAATATTTAGGGAAGTTAAACCATCTATGTTAATACCCTGTGTGAGTGATCAGCTGAGAGATTGTCATAGAGCATGAAATCTGAGAACCTGATTCTCACTGCGTGTATAACACAACCCTTCTGACGTCTTATACACACTGTGTGTAGCCTCAGTCTTAAATGCAGAACAACTTGTGGAAGCCTAATGGCACACGTATTCTAGAGGTGGTTCACAATGCAGAATATCATATTTCAGGTCATTTAGAGTTTCTGTATCTTTATAAGCATTTGATGTTCTCTTACTAGACATAGTAAGAACAGTTACTAATGTTAATTAAAAAAAAAAATAACTGAAATTTATCTTTCTCTTCTGCTATAGTCTTAATCTCTAGGTCTTGTGTGAGACTTTCATTTGCTCATTTCTTTGTAACCAATATCCAAATTTTCAACTGAGACTCTAAAAAAAAATTGTTCCTTCTTCTTTCTTTCAAAGGAAAATTAATTCATTGTGTGAACCTCTGTTCTTGAGGATTTTTTCAAACTTTGTTTTAAACTGCATCCAAACTAACAAGACAATGTAAGGAAGAAAACCTTGCAAATTGGCAACTGGAACAAACCTAAATTTCAATAAAATTCATGCTTTTCTACCTTTTTGAATGGAATAAATATTTCTATGTAATTCTCTGAAACTACATCATAACTAAGGAAAAAATAGAGGCAAAGTTAAGGTTTCCCTTGAAAAGAGAACTTCAGAGCAATGATATACTGTGAAATCAGTAACCCATCTCCTGCTGAGATGTCTCTAACAATGACTATAAGTTCTCTGCAGAGTGTCAGGCAATACCCAGATGTAGACACAGTCAAGGAGGGTAAACCAAGGGACAATCTGTAGATGAGCCACCAAAGAATCTCAGCCTGCAAGCCAGTACAGTTTGTACGTCTGTATTTCTTTTGAACTCAGTCATTTCAGAGTCTCATCTACAAATGCTCTCCTTAATAAGTTGATCAAAAACTGATTGACAAGTCATGCCATAGAATACATTATCTTATGTTCATCAGTAGAATTTAAGGATATCTCTTTGGTGACAACAAATCTTCCTCAGGAAAATGAGTCCTTTAAGAGAAACATCTTCTTAGCACCAGCAGAACAAAATCATTATTGAAAAACTGAATACATAAATTTTGATACCTTGCTTGTACTTGAGAAAAAACCTCTGTCTAAGAGATATGCAAAGGTCAATCCTGTGAGATAAAGGGTCCTGATGTAAGCCAGTGCCTTCAAAGCTGTAGTTCTTTGTGTGGCTCATGTTGCAATTTAAACTGTGAAGTAGGTTAGATTTTGTGGTTTTTTGAACTATGACTTTGGTTCTCATATGGGAAGATCAGCTAAACTCTCAAATGTTTCTGATATTCCCAAACTGAGGAATGTGAACAATTATCCTGCTCACTATGTACTGTGTTTATATTTAATTTAGTTTAATTAGTTGAATATCTAGAAACAATAGTTTGTGAAAATTCAAACAAAGGTGTAACATGCTATATAAATCTTACTTTAATGCACACCAATCTCCATGTCTTAGGCTAAATTTTATGGGGTTTTCCTTGAATCTTTGTACTTGCAATTTTTCACTTTTAAAATTAAAACACATTTGGTTTATATTTGTCAATGAGTTGGATTTAGAAAAGCATTTTCACTGGATCTAAATAAGATGTGTGTTATCTTGAAGTTACTCAACATCATCCACTGCCCAGAATGATATTTTACACTCTTTGCCAAAAGAGGATACATGTGTGTCCCATCAAAACTACCTCATTGCATAATATTTCTTCTTATTTGTGTTGTTCGTGTAAGGCATGTAAATTCCGTAAACTCCAAAGCTGGGGAACTGTGCTGAAAACTGCAAGATCCCAGGCTGAGGAATATGTAATTGATATACTATAAGCTTGAGATAAGATATATATTTAGTGAACCGCCTAAATAGAATTATGCTTACTACAATACAAAGACATTCAGCTTGTGGCTTCTATTAAAAATATATCAATCTTGAACCTTGACAATGGGACAATATACATTCCAAATGTTAGCCACTCATGTATACAACTCATATGTGAAGAAAACCCATGCAGAAACTAAATCAAAATTAGAAAGTTGGAAAAGTCCATGCAATGTTTTACAACACGATCAATTTTGGAGATTCACTTTTCCTTACATGCAAATAAGAGTAGCATATGTAATAAGTTTTACATTATTACCTTGACACAACCTAAGGCCATTGCCTAACATACACTAAAACCATTCCTGGACACTAAATAAACAAGATATTAAGGATTTCTCTTGAATGTGTCTTCTTCTATTCTAATAGCAATACAATCCTACTTTGTAATATAAATGCTTCAGCTTCATGGAACAGTGCTTATCTTGACACTGGTGGCTTTCAATGTGTGAAAAGTAATATTCAGAGCAAAAGTATTTAGACTAAACTCTACAGTGCCAAGTGAAAAGTCTCAAATGATAAGGTAGCACTAAACTTTGGTAAGATTTATTTGATTAAATTTTGATAGTAAATAATTTTCTGACATAATGTCATTCAGAAATTGCTGTTTATTTCCAAAGTGTGTTATCAGAGTATCATAGCATGTTATATTTTCGAAAAGACTTCTGGAGATCATTTTATCAGCTCCCTGCTCAGAGCTAGACTGGGTATATAAGGCCCTGTCAGGCTCAGTTCAGATGGTAGAGTATCTCCAAGAATCTCCATTGTCTTTGTGCAACTCTACAACCTCTTTGTACGACTTTTTCTGGTATTCAGCTATTCTGATGGTAAAAAGTTTTTCCCCAATACCATGCCAAAACATCTTGTGTTGCAACTTCTGCCCATTAGTTCTTTCTATGTGCAGAAGAGATCGATTCCATCCTCTACATCTTCTCAACAGGTAATTGTGGATAGAAACAAGATCTCTCCCAGAAATCTTCTCTTCCCTAGGCTGCACAAACCCTGCCTTCACAGCCTTTTTTTGTATGCTTTATCTGCTAATAACTAACTGCTTTATCTGGCTTAGTATATTAAATTCAGTTTTTGATCTATTTAGCCACATCTACTTTGTTCATGAGTGACTGGAGCCACAAGTACACTGGAAAGGCAGAACTGCCCTCAGCAGATGATAAATGCTCCTCAGCAGCTGGAGATGGTCCCAAATAGGGCCCTTCCTTCGGGTCACAACCCTGACTCTCATCTCACAGAGTGAGCTGAGGAGGGTAGAGATGACAATGTGTTCCTTGACAGTCTCAGTCAAGGGATTAACCAGGTCAAGGACTAGTCAGACACTTCAGGAAAAAACAAGAGACAGAGATAGGGCTGGAAACACTTCTAAAGCATAGGTTCATGGCCCAGGAGACAAAGATGGGGAAGGCGGCGATATACCTACATTAGCTTAGGAGGGAACTTAAGGAGCTTATGAACCAGTGGAATAAGAGACAACAGGTCCAGGAAATTTGACTTGTCTAGTCAGCTCAGAATCATCTGTGTTACTTGCTCCTATCCCATTGTCCTTCTCACAGATGTTAGGGTAGCTAAAGTCTCCCATGACATAAAGGCATTATGGTTTTGCACAGCTTCCTTCAGATGTCTGAAGTTATTTTTCTCTTACTGATTTGGTGTCCCATACCAGAAACCCATAAAAATGTCTGGCACGGTCATCTGTCTACTGATTTTCCTGAGAAGCACTCGATGGGCCCACTACCAATTCTGAGCATTAATTCTCTCCCTGTGCTAGGTTCCTCCTTCCTCTTCAGATTTTCTGCCTGTCCCCACTAGAAAGCCCTCTTCCATTCATCACCACTCTCTAGCCGTTTGAGTTATCTTTACAATATTCCTTTATTCTGAGGGAAATCACAGAAGTGCACAGAAGTGCACAGATTTCTTATCCCTCTAGTCTCACAATTTGTATGCATTTGCATATGTGCACTTGAGGTAGCTTCTTTTCACTGGACAAATTATTATATCAACTATGCCTGTGTGTGATGTGCCTTTAAGTCACTCTCAGAGCTCCACAGTGTCTTACCATGAAAAAGGTAGTCCAAGAATATTGGTGGTGTCCATGCAGATGATCAGAAAGGGCTTAACTCCATGAGGATTTGCTGGTCATCAAAATTTTCTCCACACCATCTCTGACATAAACTTCACAGGACCAAAAAACCTCCCAATACAACAATGCAGTCTCCATATCCCACAGAGATAGTGTTCCCTGTACTTCCACAATGCTGCTCATGCTTCCATTTCTCATCATGTTTTGATTATTAGTCCATGAAAACCCAATATGAAGTCCTCCGCATTGGTTTAGCAGGAATGAAGTCCTCCAAGTATAAAGTCATGCATTTGTTTGCTCACTTTCAAATTGTAAGCAACAAATACTAATAAACAGTAAAAAATGCATTCTATCTTACTAAGTAAAACTAAAGTATCGGACCTGGAAATACCTTCTTTGCAGCTTGAAGATAACATAGGGAAGTTTAGGTGAAGTCTGATGCCATATGTGAGTGAATACTTCTGTGTAATACTAAAATAACTTGATGCCTCCTGTTATGCTTGCATAATTGCACTGTGTTTCTGATCAATTTTTTTCCAGAATTTAACCTTGGGATAGATTTTTGGTTTTCCCATTATGTGTCTCTGCCTCAGGCTGTATATGTGTACCTGTGTTTTGGGGATTTTTTTCTGGTGTCTGTACATTGAGACAGCAGAGAGGTGCAGAAATTTTTAACACTGAAGTTTTAGCAAAACACGTTGCTTTGTTTTTTTAAGAAAATGATATTCATATAAATACTTTTTTGAGAAGCCCCTGCTAGAATTTACTCTGACAGCAAGGTTCCTTATGCCATGGTTAAACACTTAAATTTTTGTGTATTGCACAAAATTCTTGATTGATATCTTTTGGTGTTCTAGTTCATGTATAGTGTAGATTCATGATCTCATTCCAAAAAAAAATATGGCAGCCTAACAATAATTTGATGTGCAAGCTATGAGGAAGAATTTTGCAGGAATTTCTTTTTTAGAGTCCTATCAAGCAGAAATGATAGAAAAGAAAAATATATCCTTATCTTATTAGATAAATATCACAACATGATTGCTGCAGCTAACGAACACACAAATAAATAATTGACTGGGAGGATTAGGGGAGCAATTATGTTTGTACTGATAGCAAATTCAGCTAGAACTCTGGACAGAACTGTAGTCTTGAAGAAAGAGCTGTTGAGAGATTAATTTAAAAGATGCAAGAAAACTGTTTAGTAATGAACAGAGACTCAAAAAATGTAAGTATTAGCTTTGAGGGATTCTATAGAAATGTTGGGTTTACTGGAAAGCTAAAAGTTGCTAGTGTACAACTATATAGAATGAGTCTTCCACAGAGAATGTATAAGCTGGAAAATGTGATGGTTTCTTATCATCAATGGTTTAAGAACAACATTCTTTAGAAATAATAATCTAACGGATTGTAAAACAATGTGATTTTTTTATGAGAGATTTTATATAACTCAGCTGACTGTAATAACAGGAATAACTGTAATAACCCTGCTATTCAGTGACCTGAGATGTTCCTTTCAATGATGTGCAGTATATGTATGCAATAGGAAAATAGGAGCTTTTTTCAGGTAGAAAACAGCTGAGAAGAGAATGACAGCTTGGGTAAGAGTGAAGGTGGTATAATGAAAAAAAGCTGAAAAATGAAAATATATCTGTTTTCCCTTTAGAAATACAAGGAATAGGAGGACAAGAAGTAGATAAAACCAAGAGAAGCAAAAAACCAGTGATGCCTGCCCTGAAAATCTAAGATTATTCTGAATTATACATTTACATTTTCAGATTTTCAGTAAAAGTACATATTTTACTATCAGTTCATTAGTTATTGAGAATACAACTCAAATCTGTCTAACTACGTTTATGTATGTGCATCATAATAAGTTTTCTGATCAATAGTCTTTCCTCCTTCTTTTTCTCACTTCCTTCCTGACTCCCTCAGCCTCCCTTCACTTCTTCTTCATCTTCTCCTCTTTCTTTTCTTTTCAGAATGTGATCATATAGGTCCTGAACTTCTGCAACATAAAATAGCACAGAGCTGTGGTCCTTTATTAGTGAAAATTTATATCATTTCTGTAACAAGAAAATTAGTTCACATGAGTTGGTCGACCATGGCCACACTGTTTTGCCTAATGCCTCAGTTTTCTTGCAAAGGGAAATATATTTTTAATCATTACTCTCCAAAACCAAGGTACACTATTGTCCAAAATAATACAGCATTGTGATTAGATACATTTGTAAGTCTGCTACATGGGGACACTCATACCCAACATGTAAAAATATTTCCTTAAATTTTTTGTTGATAACATATATTTTCTATAATTAGGGGGTGTCAGAGAGATCTCTATTGTCCTAAAGGCATATTTCAGAGTGCCAGGCAGCCTTTCCCATGACAAGTTGTAGGTGTAGCATTTGCTCTTCATCAGTGTAGCATTTGCTATTCAGCAAAGAATTGTTTGGCATTATCAGATTTCTAGTAGTCCCTTGCCCACTGCCTTTTAGTGTTCAAAAAAACCCCATGTCTGTAAAAAGAAGTAATGGTAGTTGCAGTAATAAAGTAGCAGTCTAATACTTGTATCAAAATTTCTACAGGCACTTTCTAATAATTTTGCATGTTTTCATTACTTTTCAAACTAAATCAAAGTCCTAATCTTTAATTCTTTACAAGACCAATCCATTTATGGTTAAATTACTGAAGAACCTGCAAATCATTTGGTTGGCTGAGAATTCCCATTTTCAGTGTGACAGAAACAGGCACTCTGCTGTCTATATGTCTTTCATGAATCTAGACCTGAATAAAGACTAGAATATAATATTAGCAATTGCCTTTGAATGGTAATCTTAGATCATTTTTAGTCTCTTGGCTTTTCAACAAGCAAAAATTCCTAGGTAGTAATTTCTAATCTGTGAAAACTCAGTCACAACTAGTTACAGAGTTATCATAGTTATTCAGTTCTAAAAAATCCCGCAAGAAACAGTGATCATTTGACAAATATATGTGAATTTCCTATCTGAAATACTGCTCTTCAGGCTTAGCAGAGATGACTGAAATAATGTTGGTTTGTTGCGGGTTTTTGTGTTAACATAGTGAGGACTCTTGATTTACAGAATGACGCATTGGATCCAAACCAAAAATTAGAAAAATTTCAGAATTTAAGTGAAATTTTTAAAAATAGAAGTTAAAATTGGTCCAATGACATTATGTAAAGTAATAACTTGACATTCAAAAATTTTGAGGCCCATTGACATTAAAAAGTGACAAAAAGTAAACCTTTGTGTTATATTTGCTTTAGCGTACTATTTTAAAAAATGATTTGAAGAAAGTTTTCTTCTTCTCGAAAGTATTAAATGTTGCCTCAGATCTTACCAGTGTTGGTGTAGGAACTAATTAATGTTTATTTTATATACCTGTTAGTTTGACTCCAATTATTTGGTTTTTGATTGGGTTTTTGTTTGTTTGTTTGCTTGTTTGTAATTTTTGTATGGATAAAAAAAAGATATTCAACATCATTCCATTTTCCAGAATTAGCTGTCTGTATGATGTTCCTTCAAAGTACTACTAAGAAAACAAGCCTGAAGATTGTGTTAGTAAAAGGATGCTAAGCAGTCTAAGAAAGTATGGTACATGTTATCATGGCTCCTCCCTTTGCAGTCAAGGAGTGAATTGTGATAAATTATGTAAACATTCTAATCAGTGGAAGACTTTCTTTAAATGATGATTTGCTCATTATTTCATCTTTATTTTTGTATGTGATTTCTATATTTAATATACAGGAAGGTGCTGTCAAAGAAAGTACAACCACTTTACTGACGTGTATGTAATCAGAAACTGCCTGTTCTGATGGATAACAATAAATTTGTAACCCAACTTTCACACATTTGTTTCCTGTTATGCTACTGCATTAACCTTAATTTTCAGCTGGTATTTGTTTATCGGCTTGATGCAGCACTTTGCCTGCATTTGCTGCTTTGGTGTTTACTCAAAATCTTTGGAGGGTGAGAGGGGATTTGCATTTTAGAGGAGCTTAACCTTGATATACTTACACCCTTATTAAAGCCAGGTGGCCTACACAGAGGTCAACAACTTGTCAAAGGGAACGTGATACCCAGTATTTTGCTTTGCCAGATCAGAGTTAAGAACATTGTTTTCTCAGAAGGGGCTCAGAAGGAGACAGGAAAGGATTTTGTTTCTTTGCAAAACTGGAGTGTTCTACTTCATTGAATCAGTTTGTTTAGCAGGGTCTTTCCTCTGTATAAGGTTCAATCCCTCTGACTCCAATCTTTAATTTAAATAGTAGTACTTTGTTATAGATGAGTTATATTGTTTAAAGTTTATTTCTCATAGAATAAAACTTTAAATATAAAGGCAAATATTTCTAATAATGCAGTGTGTGATCAGGTTTTCCCATTGAATTTGAAAAAACATTCACAGACAATGCTGTGCATATAAATGTGTTATTTCTTGTAGTGTGTTTATTGTACACACAGCAGAAAATTTTACTTCATTGATATGCTAGGGAGGCATTCAGTGAAAACACAGCTCTTATCTTCGAGTTCCATAGGAAGGGCTGGTTACATTGCATTTTCTGACCAGCTGTACTGAAGAGTAATATCTTCATTTGGGGGTGGATGAAGTAATTAAGTAATCAGTTCAAAAGTGCTGTTTTCTAGATTTGAAAAAGAAGATATTTTCCCTGAATGTTAATGTGGTTTACAGGCTCTGGGCTAGACTATAAACTGTTTTTCAGTTGCAAATCTCAGAAAATAACAAAAAGCAGAATCTGCAAATGCAATAGAATATTTCCAAGATAGTGTCTTCACATTTTATCTCAGTTGCTGCAACCATTTCTCAATAGGGAGGCCTTAACAGTGGTTTTTAGTGCTGAGATCAGACAAAACAAGTCCCAGATATCCTAAGCAATAAACATGTCAATAAAGCTTTAGTGAAAATAAGTATAAGAATTCAGTATCACACAGAATTCTGTAAATGCTGGCTTAGAAGTGTTATTTGTCAGTAATAACACAATTTTAGTAGTATTCTTTCTAAAAACTTTCCGTTTGCTTCTACTTAGTATGGAGCAAACCTAACATAAATTTAGGTAAACAAAATGTTCAGAATGACTATAGTTCGGCAATATTTTAGGATTTTAAAAAAAATTCAGTGTATTGGTATCAGATGCATTCTATTTCACCTTTACACATTTCTTTAACAGAAGACTTAAGGCTTTGTAGGCTGGAGGATTAATGTTTTTAAACTGCAGTATCACAGTGCTCAAAACATAGAAGTTACATATCCATGACTGAAGTTTTAAAGCAATTAGAAGACCGACTAATTTCCAAATTAGGACCAGGATGTCAAGGGTTATCTTCTGTCACATAAATAACTGCATGGGACTATTAATGTCAGACTCTCTTACTTCATCTCAATGCTTAGGTTTAAATAGCTCCAGATGAACTTTGGGCAAAACAGATGAATGCTTGAATCTGACTAAATAACTCATCTATACTCATGATTTAGGATACTAAATCTAAAAGCCTAGAAATTAAAAGCCAGTTACATCATTTGTTCTTCTAACACAATCTGGGCACATTTTTGATTTACAGCTAATTGTTCTGCACAATTGTGGGGGTTTTTTTTCCCAGCACTTTTCATAAAAAAAAACTCTGGAAGAACTATCTTTTTTACCCTTCAGTATATTCCATTCTATATAGAATGTAAGTTTTATTTTGTCTTTTAAAATGGAAATGCAAACCAGAAAGAAAGAGTCAAATTGCTTCTGATAAACATAGCACTGTCTCTGGAACATTGTAGATTTTTGGGTTTTGAATATAGAAAATATATGGACTATATTCCAAAGAAGTATCAGCATAAAGTAAGACTGCTACAGGCAGATTTAATATGCATTCTTATTATTTGCATGTTAAGTCATTTGCATCTATGCTTCTTCACTGTAAGTGAGTATTTTGTAAAGGCTTGGTAATATCCCAAGTATTCGACAAACTCTATGTTTTGTCTTCTGAAGCTGTATAGACAAAATGCTACCAGCCAAATTGTGAAAATTTCTTGACTCATTCTGGATACATGTAAGGTTTTTTGTTTGGTTATTTTTTCATCTGTGTCTGAACTTCTTCAACATGATGATAGAGTTTTATAGAACAGGATTTGCAGGCAACAGCAAGGATGTGTTGATGATAGCTGGTTACTGTAAGGCACAGAGGATCACAGAGCAACTGTTAACGAATGCCCCAGACAGTTTATACGTAACTGTCCGAAAATCTGTTTTTGTTACAAATACATTTATATTTATTCATAATGAATATTTCGGCTTCTTTCTTCAAAAATAATTTACCATTTGAATGCTTCCCCTTTTACAGTTTTATAGCTTTTTCAGCATTTAATTCAACCCCTAGTTTTGTATATTTACCTTCTAAAAGCCTATGGATCCATTGATTGGCTCAAATGTCATTACAGCAACAGATTCTTGTGGGAAGGAACTAACTGTATTCATTGTAAGATTTTTGTTGTCTTGACTGCATGAATCATTGCAGTTACTAACAATTCATTTCTGTATTCTGACTTTCCTCAAACCACATTTTCTGGGCAGTCTGTTTCTGTCTTCTATTACAGGTCTGAAGATTCAAAGAGACTGTTTATTAACACCTTTGATGCCTATGTTGTTCTAGAATTAAAACATATTCAGTTACATTAATTTATCAAAAATGTAGTTTTCTCCTTTCGATTACCATGTATTTCCAAAGTTGCAGAAGGCCAAATAAAGTGCATTTTCTAACAGAGCACTGGAATGCAGAGATTAATATAATATTATGTACGAGTTTCTTTCCATGAATCAAGGAAAAATTAAAGACCTGTGATTTCTAGAACCAATGATTTGTCCCTGAAACTAAGTATCTTTCTAATCACAACAGAATTTTGGAAAATTCCATTTTGAAAGGTTTGAAAAGTCAGTATCATGTACTTCATAACAGTGAATTCTACTGTAACTTATACTGTTTAATGTTTCAACTGACAGCCCTCAAAGGCAGCATTTTGTGCAGAAGTGGAGGCAGACAGTCTTCTGAGAGTTTGTTTCAGTAATGGTGGGCGCACTGTGGGCTCCCCAGCAGAAGCCTTTACCCAGCATGAGCTCTCATGGGAGGGTGCAGTTCTGTAGATCAGGGGCTGCACTGGCCTCTGGAACCTGCCTCTGGGGCCACAAATAACAGTCTGCACTTGGAGGAAGCATGCAGGGGGTTTGCAATAGGAGCAATGAAGCTGTGGGAGGAGGTCAGCAGACTATATCTTTCAAGGCACTGCACTACAAGAGCTGAAATTTCTCTTCCAAGCTGCACTGAGGAAGTAGAGATAGCACCTATACTTGTTAGACTGGGAGACAACCAGCCTGATAAAGACTGTGATCCTATAAACTCTGGCAGCAGGTTGATTGTTCATTCTCCACATGCACCTATGCCCTGCAGAGCAGTTTTGGGGACCCAGCACAGGCAAGGGCAGGGACTAATTCCCAACAAAGACTTTGATCTGCCTGTGCCTGAGACCTGTGGCAGCACCGACAGGATAAAGCAAAGAATGGTGGTGGGGAAACTCCCTGCCGTGAGCATGCAGGCTGCAAAGCTGACTTGGCCTGTTAGAAGGGGGCATTTGCTGCATGCTAAGAGGTTTGCTCCAGAAAATCATGGATGTGCTGACAAAGTTTGCTCAGCTTGACAGTTGGGCAAACTACTATTCCACATTTCTCCTCCATAAGGCACTGGCAATATGTCTGGGACATTAGGGCTTCATAAGTGGTGATCACACACCTTCAGGGAATGAGGAGAAGGGCTTGGTGCATAATATCTTCTGCCTGGTCTTGCTGGTGAATGGGAAAGGCTTGCAGAAAAATGAATGAATCTTGGAAGTCAAAAGCTGGTTGCACATTTGGTGTTGGCAATAGAGTTTTAATTTTTATGACCATGTGACTTTTTGAAGGATTGTTTGGAAGAGAAGGGATCCATCTGACCAAATAGGAAAAACATGTTTGTTATTAAGCTGGGCAACCTCAAGTGTATCATTCTATTGACAAGAAAGACGAGAAAGAATGGTCAACAATCAAATGAAGAAGAAATACACCAAGCTGGCAAATAAGAGGGGTGATGTAAACACTAAGGACTTCAACAGCTGGACTACTGCCATGAACAGAGGCAGACTCTTCGTGAAGGACAGATTGGGAAAATAGAAAGGGAGGGTTGCCTTTCATGTAGGAGAGCAGGATTTACGACATTCTTTGTGTGGGTGGTGGGACAACCAAATTAGTGTGCAGAGCAAAAGTGGAAAATATTGTGATAGGTGCCTTCTACATACTATATTAATGAAGAACAAGCAAATTATACCTTCTTCTGACAACTTTACATTCATAGGCCCTTGCCTTCTCTGGAGAATTGACTCAGCCCAATGTATGCTGGAGGGACAACACAAGAGGGCACAAGTAATTCAGCAGGTTTCTGATGTGCACTGCCAACAGCTTCTTGACACAGGCGATCAAGGAACTAGGAATGGGAGATGAACTACTGGACCTCGCACAGAACAGGAAGAAAACAAATTCTTCCTGTCTCCAAGACAGCAATCAGAAGTATATGGGAAACTACAGGCCAGTCAGCCTCACTTTGGTCCATGAGAGTTCATCTTGTTCACACAAACAGTTGCATACTTCTCCTCTGTTTAATTTGGTTCTGGTTTTGTTTTGTAAAAAGACAAAGTTCTGATTTAATCTGCATGGTTTGACCTATAAGATCTTTAAATCATGTTCAGTGGTTCGAACAGAAGTGAAAAATGAAATGAAAAATGAAAAAATACAAAATGCTCTTGAATTAGTTTAAGATTTTGCCGAAAACAAAAAAAAAAAACTTCATCTTGATAGTACTTAAGAAATGGTGAAATGATGTTAAGCTATTAGTTGTTCTTGGGGGTATTTTTTTTCTTTTTTGTTATCCCTAGTATTTCAAGTTTAAGTTTTCTTAACTAGTAATTTTACTAAATATCAAACAACAGAAGATTTTAACAACTCTCTCAGGAAATCAGGAAAAACAGAGCACCTTTATTAGTCCACTGTGTTCACATAATTGGATCACATGCCCTCTGCCACCACTGAGTGAAGCATTTGTATTGACTCACAGGTCAAGAATCTATTAAAATAGTGATAAATCAATCCCCATCCTCGCCCTCACACACAGTACAGGAGCTCTGAAGTAATGACTGCTGTTCAATGACACTTTAGTGGGCTTTCCTGTCTCACATAATGAGACAGAAATCTTGGGTAGTTAATTAAGGCACTGTATATTGGAACACCTTCATAAAAAGTCAGTGAATCAGTTGACACAAATCAAGGCGTGAATCCAAGAAACTGCAGGTGGGATGAAGTGCACAGAGCCTATCAAAGCTCATCACATTTGAAAGTCAAAGACATGAGTTCCTCAGTTGGAAAATTCAAAATTATCTGTACTTCTTTTTTTCTTAATCTTTATTGGTTTTTTCTGTACAGCATATAAGAACTATGTGTACTGACTGCAAACTATACACTGAAGTACGACCATGTTTTTAAGTTTAGTTTACATAAACATATAGATATAACAGTATCCCACAGCCTTTCTATTGCAATAATTCTCTGTAATTATTTTCTTTACCTTTTCTTTGAGAGATAGTATTTGTCTGAATCAGCAGATTTTGCCAGTCTGTTTGCCTCTCTTTAATACACACAAAATGAAAATAACCTTGCAAGGTGGCAGGTTATTTGGGGATGTCAGTGTAATTATTACAAAGGAGAGGAAGCATCCTCATAAGATGATAGGTCTGTTTATTGAAGAAAATGGCCCTGATGAGTTTTCTTCCTGTATATTTCCAGAGTGTTACTTTTACCTATCTATATCGTGGTCATTTCTTATTGAAAATTCAGTGGGAATAAATATTTTAGTCTCTAATGGATGTCTCATTCTCACTTTCCAAAAGTCACTCTAGCCACTTGAGACTACTCCTTAAAGAAAGTCTTTTCATGTCTTGGGATAATAACAGACTTCTCTAGAAGCAGTATTAGGATTTGGGCCTCTATTGAATCATATAGAGCTCTCACTCATCGAATCCTGCATTAGACTTTGCTGTAAAAATACATGAAGGACTGAAGAAAGCATGGACAGTGTCTCTTTTGAAAACAACTCCTGCAATGTACAGCAATCTCTTTTCTGTCTCATACACCATAAAAGTGAATTCCATCACCTGCTTGTGATGGACTGTCACAGAAGCACTTCAGAACAAACGCTGTCACAATAATGCTATCAAATGAATATTCACTAGAGGAAATGAAGTTCCCCCTGGCATAAGGAAATTCAGTCCTCTGACTGTTTTTATACCACAAAACCTAGCTGTTGCAGAATAAACCCAAGGATTAGGAAACCACAGACAAGCAATAGTATAATTTTATTTCCTTTGGATCATGTGTTTCTCCCTAAAGAGGAGAGAATTTTCTAAGTAGGAATTAAATATTCAGATTTTTTTATTTTGTCATTATATTCCTTTGATAATAAAAAATGCAATCCATTAAACCATGGCATTCATTACACATTAAAACATTCAGCACCTCTGTTCTTCTTCAGTCATTGTTCTGACCACTGCAGCCATGACCTGCTGCGGCAGGCCAACCTACTCGACCTCTAAGAGAACATTCAGTAGTATTCAGAATTATCTTTCTCTCATTTTCAGGTAGATTATGAGAGTTTTCATGTCTTAAGTTAGCCTTGATATCTGATTTTTCCCCCTTTTAAAACACACAGTAACTATTTCTTTGTATCCAATTGATTTCTAGATTTTTTTACTGTTGAGCTTTCAACATGTTTTTTTGGCTAATGTGCGACACATGTTTGGCAACTGGAGTTTTTTTGGAAAAACATAATTACAAACATAAGCATATTTTGTTATCTGACGGTAATTAGCATAGAAAAAAGAAAATCCACAGATCTGATACCCAAGTGAGGAAAAAAACCCAACTAAAACCAAATTATAATGACTCTCCCTACCACTCTCCTATATATGAATCTTGAGTGTATTAGTTGAGAACTTGGAAAATTCATTATGCATGCATATAACGGAGACAATCATCATTTCACACTTTTTATAGTACAATGCCTTTTCTTCACGTTGGCATGAGGTCATTGCAAGATGGCTAAAATATAATGAAATTAGAACAGTCTTTCATTAGACACAGATTCTCAGGCTGATTGTTTTCACTACATTTCCTTTAAATTTATCTTTTGATCTGTTTTCTATCCTTATTTGTAGATAGGCAGAAACATTACCAAAAAAAA